>PVJL010003862.1:68983-145527 GCA_004026885.1 Lyroderma lyra | reverse complement strand
ACAAAATGGATGAACCTGGAGATCATCATGCTAAGTGAAATAAGCCAGACAGAAAAAACAAAGAACTGCATGATTTCACTCATATGCGGAATATAAAACTGAAAGCAAAGAAAAAAAGAAATGAACAAACAAATAACCCATGGACACAATCGATAGTTTAATGTTTTTTTGGGGACGAGTGGGTTAGGGAGGGGAGAAAGGGGAGGGGGTGGGAGAGGAGTGGGGGAAGCTAAATATAAGGTGATGGAAAGAGAAGTCACATTAGGTGGTGAACTTATTATACATCAAGCTGACAATGCACTGTAGAATTGTATGCCTGAAACCTATGTAATCCTTGCTAACAGATGTCACCCCAATAAGTCTAACAATAAAAATGAATTAAAAAAAAAAGGAGAAAAAAAAAATAATTCTCTACTATAAAGGTAGCTGCAGTGAGTCAGCTAAGTCAGTAATTCCTAGAACATTCTAAGTCACAGCTGGAGATGGGCTTACTTAAGAAGCTTGAATGGCTTGCATACATTGCCAGTTGACTTGGAAGTCAGCTTTGTTCAGTGTCACTACCTGGTCATAATGTGAATTTTGCTGCATCTTCTGGGGATTGTAAAAGCAAGCGTTTCCAAGTCAAGATGTAACTAGCTGGGTGATGCAAATGCTTAGTAGAGGTGGAGAAAGAGAATAGAAAAGTTTGATTCTACCTTATCCTGTACCATGCAAATTCAGACAGCAATCATTGCATGAATGTGGTCAGAGTTATACCCTTTGGGAAGGTATATGATGATGTTCTGCTGAACTTTCCCAATTCCAATTAACACATTTCCTCTGTGCTCCAAAGGCTAGTAGAATTTATCCACTTTTGAGTTACGTGCATTATTTAATTTGACCAACCAGTAAATGATACATTATTTTTTGACTGACCATGTTCTATGGTTCCCCTAAAAGATAATTTTTGTACAGTTTTGTTTAGAAAAGTTTAACGTACTAGAGAAGTCATGCACATTCCCTAGTGTCTGCCAACACTATCGATTTTCAAGATCACCGTGTTCAGCACAATACAGTTCTCTATTTTACATCCTTTTCCCTTATGAATTGAAACCAGCATTGCCATTACTTGTTCTATATTTAGGCTGACAAGTGCCAAAACAAAAGAAGGCATCTTTGGCTTTGAAATTAATTTTATACATCAGATTGAACTCTGAACTGCTATCGCTAGGATGTGTTACTTTCAATATACGAGGGCTGTCTGGAAAAAATCCAGCCACAAATGCCTCTATCTTTCATAGTACATGGCTGGATACTTTCTGGACAGCCCTCCTATTTCCATCACCACATGAAAATGGAATCAAACAAAAAGTCCATAGCATGGTATTTGGAACAGTTGTACTTATTTATTACCTATTTATTTATCTAACACATATTTACTGATATATTGCTTTTGAGCTAGGTGTTCATTCACTCATTTATTTAATATAATAATTCATGCATTTATTCCAAACACATGTAAATAGTAAGCCATCAAATTATGGGCCAGATACACTGCCTTAAAAAATGCTAAAAATATTAATATTCATGAGACAAGTTCCTCAACCTTGAAGAACTCAGAGTACAATAAGCATAATAGCCATGTAAATAATTGTTTTATGGTGAGGAAAATATCCACTAAATTAATCTAATCATATAAAATGATGATGATAGTAAATAAAAGTGAGACAAGTATCTCTGTTTCTACAAGTTTAGGAAGGCTTCTCACAGAGTTTGACCTTTGAGGTGGGCCTTGAAGATGAAGCAGAGATTTAATAGACAAGAAGAGCTAGGTATAACTCAAAAAACAAAATGTTTTAGGAATTATGAGTGGATTGGCAACACTGGATCAGATGGGATGTGGTATGATGAAGAAATAGGCAAAGGAGTTAGAAAATCATGTTGGGCTTCATGATAATAGGTCTGCCCTTCCCACTCTCCCAATAAAACATTAAATAATCATATTTAAACAAGAAAAGGCATACTTTATGTGGACGTGAAGATAGTAACTGTGTATTCAGTGCCCATTTTTTATAAAACAATAAGCCCAGTGGAAAAACAATAACATATATATCCTATCTATATCACTCTTAACTGATACACTGTTGGGAATGAAAGTTGTTTTGTAGGATGTGTGTGTGTGTGTGTGTGTGTGTGTGTGTGTGTGTGTGTGGTGTGTGTGTGTGTGTGTGTGTGTTTGCACACACAGCCTGCCTCTACTATTAGATCGTAAATCCTTGGAGTCTGAACGTAACACCATATATTTTGCTTCTTTGTATTCTTTCAGCACCAACTGTAGTGCCTTAGACATAGAAGAAGATGAGTAATTACAGGCTAAAAGAAGAGATGAATGAAAACCTTGGCAATCTAATGAAGGAGATCTAATTAATACATATAAAATGCTAAATAACATTATCCGGGATGTACCCCAGAGTTGAAAAAACTACCCTGCAATGTTATGGCTGAGAAAGGAAACCACATGAGGAGCTATTGATGAGGCCTGCAGCCCGATCCTATTACTGAACAGCAAAGAAATCACCCAATCAAAATACAGGGCTGTTTGATACTCTCTTTTAATAATGAAAAAAATTTTTTTCACATTTTTACAAGACAGACAGCAGTTCCATGTCCAGCATAATCAGTTGTATCCAGAGCCATTGAGATGTAAGAGTTTCTAACTAGAAGCTAATACAGATAGATGGAGAGGCTTACTTGGAACAAAAATATTACACAAATGTAAAGGTGGAGAGCTAGTCAATACCACTGGCAGGCTCTCAGGCAACAGGCCCTGTATTCACGCTGATGGCCACCCTGTGTGAAGGGCCGATGGATCAGACATAGACAGCTATAGCCCTGTGGGCAGCATCAGCAACAGCTAAAGTTAGGTGCCCAAAGAAGTTAACAGATGTCTGGGTAGGCCTCTAATGGACGTTCCTCAGCACATGAAGAAAGAGGGAACAAGACACCCACAGAAAAGGGGACATGCTGTCACTCAAAGCCATTAAGGCACACAGTGGCAATGGCGTTACCTCCCCTCCCAGTCTGGAATCACTTATGTAGTCAGCAAATGCTCCCCAGGGTGCTTTCTTTGTACAATGACCCATCCTCTAGGAAAGAATTTACCTGTAGAGGAATAAATGTGAACTGTCACAAGGGCAGTACAGGTAGATGCTATAAACCAATGATTCTCAAAGTATGGTACCCGGAATAGCACCATCAGAGTCCCAGGGAACCGGGAAAATGTACATCCTCAGGGCCTCACGCCAGACCAATTTGACCAGAAAATGTGGGAGTGGGGCCCAGGAATCTGTGTTTTATTAACTCTCAGGTGATTCTGCTGCAAGCTCCTGTTTGCGAATCACTACTGTAAGTATTCAGGAAAGGGAAAGAATATGTCCATGTCACCCCTTGTGATCAGTACCATTTGCTGAGAGGTGGCCCCAGTGAGCCACCTGCTGCATCCTTTTCACTAAAGGACACTTTTCTATGCATTGATTTACTAATTTTTCAATCTGGCAAGCATTTCCTGAGTACCCACTGCATGCTTGGTATTGTACTGAGGATTCACTAAAAAAAGCCTAACAAAACACAGCCCTGTCTTTTAGGATTACAAAACCTGGTGGGGCCATAATTAGTCTTCCCCTCTGCTTCCCTTCTTCATGCCAGTCATTTATTTAATATGTTTTTAGTTACTGTTCATTAAACTGAGATGAACCATCAGTTATGAAGCAACTGCTTGGTTCAACTTATTGATTTTAAATGAAAATTCACTGGTGTTTTTCATTCATTACAATACAATGCACAATGCTGTTTTACTGACACTTCTCTATAATAAAAAGGCAACTGCTTTGTTGATTAAATATTAATCCCAGTGGGAGTTGTAAGAGCTACAGGAAGTGATATGAAGCCACAGGGCTTTTTCCTAACAAGGGATGAAGATGCTTAAGGCCATCTCAGCAGTTTTTCCAGTTGGCCATAGTTTTTAATTAACCTCTAGATTTCCCCTGTAATGGTGTCACCAAAGAGGTTTGAAGGAGCGAGCTGGCCGATGCCAAGAATCAGCATCCGGTGACAAACCTGACTGTCAGGAACCTTGGGGTTGTTCCATTTGTTGAATTTTTCGGATTTGCTAGAAGCCCCCAGCTTTTCAAAAGCTTGGGGTTTCTGCCCTTGATAGGTGAACATGTTCTTTCCAGGGGGTGTCAACAGGTTCCTCCAAGGCTGACTTATCCTCACTGAGGTTCACACATCAGAGCACTTACTGCCCTAAACAGAAGAACACGGCTAACTCAAGCCATACGCAGGTTATGGCAGTGTTTATTTTCCTTCCTTCTTTAAAGGTCATTAAAAGGAAACCCCAGAAAAGGTTCTTAGTTTGACACCCAAAATGCAGGAGAATAACTTTAGTTCTGATTTCCCAGAGTAACAGAAAGGAGGCAGAATTGCCTGGGTTTAGACAGCTGGGTAGAGAACCCCAAGAAGCCTCTGTCTGCCTGACTTCTCAACTTTGCAACTCCTCCACCTGCTTAGAACTCCTCCCTTGTTATTGGGCAACCCTGTGCGGCAAATGCTTTCCTGACTGCATTTCTGGCTTGAGATTCTGAGACTTTCCTGAAGGGACTTGGGGATACACACGCTCAAACTCGAAGCAATATAAAAGTCCCTTCACATCTTTGATTACAGCAAGAGCTCAAAACATACTAAGCCATGCAAAACCCAAGGCACCTACCCAGCAGTGCTGCAGGCAAAGCCTTGGTCCTTCCTGACTGAAACAGCCCACTGCTTGTCTAAGCGGTGATGTGTCCGTAACTGCTGGGTGGGTAACAGTATTATTGTCTTCGAACACAATGAATAGCCCTTTCTTCCCCAATAGTAATTTCAATCTAAACATTAAAATACTCGGTTTTGATCTGAATATTACTGTGTTCCCCACAAAACCTGCCTGCCTTTAATTGTGGTGTCAGTCCTCTGGAAGTTCAAGTTGGTAGCCTCAGAGAAGAGAAAGAAAACACCAAGTCTTGCTGTCTGTTGAACAGCATCGGTAGCTTCGGCTCCCACTGCTGGTGAGTGGTACAGGGTGCTGCTGCTTTTCCCTCCCCCGCCTCCCTGTTTGTTTTACGTCTGATGACTGAGCCTCAGGCTGTGTCTCTGAGAATGGGAAGGGAGGGCCGCGGCCTTCTCAAAGTGAGTAGCCAATCTGTCAGACATCCCTGCAGCTCTCAAAGTTTTGTCTTAACTGTTTTTCAGACAAATCTTCACTTGCAACAGCTCTGGGTCTGGTCAACCCCTTAGGTTAAAAACCTGTATTACTAGGGATGCTGTGTTTACCCGAAAACCAGTGTTCACCGGGAAGCAGTCCCAATTTGACATAGCCTAGCACAGGTGCCCATCATCCTGATGAGGGTCTGGGAAGCTGCAAGAAACAAGTCCTCAGGGCCTGTCATCCATTGACTCTGATTATTATTATTATTATTTTGGGTGGTTCCCTGACCAGGAAGTGAACCCAGGCCACAGCGGTGAGAGCACCAAAATCTAGCCACTAGACCACCAAGGAATCCCCTGACTCTGATTTTTTTAAAAGTTGGAAGTAATAAGGAGAATAAGTCCAAATCTGTTGCAAACAATATGCAAGTAAGTGAAACCTGAAGGCTAGCATTATCCAACATAGCAAAAAAAAAAAAAAAAAAAAAAAAAAAAAAAAAAAAAAGAAAGGAGAGATCCTTAAATGCCTTACATCAGTGGTTCTCAACCTGTGGGTCGTGACCCCTTTGGGGGTCGAATGATCCTTTCACAGGGGTTGCCTAAGACCATTGGAAAACAATTATTTATGCAGACATGTACTTATGCGGACCAGTCACACATGTGTACAGAGCAGCTACCAGTAATTTTATGGTTGGGGGCCACCACAGCATGAGGAACTGTATTACAGGGTCGCAGCATAAGGAAGGTTGAGAACCACGGCAAGACCAAGCCTTTGCGGTGGCAGGGCTTAGAGACAAACTTCTCCGGCTGCACCTGCTGTTTTCTACTTAGACTTAAGAAAGGTGCTAGATTTGGTGTGAACTGAGAGCTAACATACACACTCAGGGAATCAGTATGAGTATGTGGAAATCATGGAACATGAATCTAGAAGAGACCTTAAAGATAATCTAGTTCAGTAATTTTCAACCCTGGATGCACCTGAGAATCCACACGACTGGTCAAACCATCCTCATTACATTCAAACTTGTCTAGATGAATTTAAGGTACGAGTATACTCAATTTTGAGAACCATTTTTCTAGAAAAGAGGTTTTCTTCAGCTTTGACGTGTTTTAGAACTTGCTTGGGAACTTGTCAAAACATAGGTTTCTGGGCCTCAGATCCAAAGATTCTGATTTAGATCTTGGGTGTGGCCCATGAATTTGCATTTATACAGTGGTTCTTGGGGATGCAGACCCAAGTGGTCAGGGGACCATTCTCTTGGGCTACACATCATCCTGTTGTGCTCAAACTTCACTATGTACAGACATAAAAATGATAACAGTGTTAACAAAGGGATTGCTGGGCCCTAGCTCCAGAGTTTCTGATGTAAGAATCTGCATTCGAACAAGCTCCCAGGTGGGCCCACACTCTAAGAACCACTGATGGACCGAGAGGTACATTTCTAGAACTATCTCAAGTGCTTTTTCAAACTATATCTACACTCAACTTTCTTGGAGATTCCACATGGTCCTGCTTTAAATCATTGATACAGTGAATCTCTGTCAGAAATGGGCATGTCTTTGTCCTCCTTTACTAGATAAGGCTATTGAGGTTCAGACTGGAAAGGACTCCATCATGACACAGACTTTGAGGGTAGCCCTATGATCAGCACCTGCCATATAATCCACTGCAGAGCAAAAGTCTAGATACGCGTCCTAGGGACAAAAAGAAAGGGAAGACACTAGGAAGAGGACTAATTTCAGTATTTCTCAGCTTTGCTAGGACCCTGATTTCACCATAGAGAATCGAATGAAAGGCAAACAGCTTCCATTGCAAAGAAAAATTGTAACAGCTATATAAGACCAGGAGAAAATCCTAGAGAAAGATGGTGTGATCGTCTTCCTCCCAGATCATCGTGCCTCAAGCAGATGCTATAGGTATTGCATGGATTGATTCCAATGCTGCAGATTAGAAAATGAAAGTCCACTTTACTGCCTTTCCAGCTTATGATTCTATTTTTTGTCTTTCTGTACTGCTATAAACAAAAAAATGAATATCATTATGTTTTTTGAGTTAATGGAACATACCAAATTAAATAAGGTACCACCACTGAATACAGCATGGTATCATAGACAGAGGTATCAGCAGTGTTGTAACAATCTGCTCCCCCCAAATACAATAAAATTCTCAAACCTCTGATATTATTGAGGAATGATAGTGTACAATATAGAACCCATTGCCTATTAGAACTAAGTTTTTCTTCTCCCATCAATTTGTGTGTGTGTCCAGTGAATGTGAATTGGGCTTATACATACACTGCTTGTACTATTTATAGTCACTATCTGTGACTACAAATCATTAGACTCCTGTGCAGTTATCCTGTTAATAGCACTAATGTGTAGAGATGCAGCATCCAAGCTTCCCAACTGGTTGTTACCTTTTTTTATTTTTTTTAAACATGATAATGACTCATGCAACTGCCACTCTCAGAGCACAGATGTAGGAGTTTCTGTTATTAGGCTGAACAAGAGCATATTTCAGTTTACTAAATTGCATATCAAAACCCCAGGACAACTACCTTACTTCATTCTATTAGCCATCTATCTATCATCTACCAGTCACGTACTTAAAGCTTCAGGTTGATTTTGAAGCATAATTAATAGACCAAGCAGGTCCCCATTCACACATAACTGACTGAGCATGTGTGCGCTAACAGGCAGGCAATCTGTATGCCTCATAAAGCAGATTTGATTTTGACTTATTGGTGTTTATGCCAAGAATTCTAGGAGTTGAATAGTTGACACACAGCACCATGTTGGCAGCTTTAAAGCCGATACACAGATTTGTGTCTGACATTAGCTGTCCCAGCGGAGCAGTCCCCAACACTTTCCCTGCCATGCATCTGTAAGTCACTTCCCAAAGATATGGGAAACAGCAGCAGGACCAACCGTATGGCGGCACAAGCAGACTAAGTCTGTTTCCTGTCAGCCCACCTCCCGCACTAGATGCTGAGATGGTTTCCTCATGATACTGAGCAGAGTGCTTCCTCATGATTCTGAGCTAAACTGCAATATGACACCCATTAAAGTCTGAGCAATGTCCTCTGTAAATAAGCCAAGTGCTTTACTGTCCTCTAATCACCTCAAACTGGGACAATATTTGAATCTGTGAGTCATTCTGAATATGGCAAAATGATGACATTTATTGACAACCAAAGGTGAGAGCAGGCCAGAGACACTGGAAGCTTGTCTTCACATAACCGGGGGGGAAGAAAAGCAGATCTGCATTCTTCATCCTTGCTGGGTCCCTTATACTTACACTAACATCTCCTGCCTCTAATCAAACAATTTCTTCAACTTCTTTCACTGTGTTCAAACTATATAGTATTTATGGCAGAGGATGCAGAGACAGCAAAGAAAAGAAAAGAGATTTGGCTCAGTCTCTGCTGCCTACCCGTGTGCTTATTGGCCTTCCTTAATAAATAACAAACTTATTTTAGAGACTGAGCTCCAAACCAGTGAAACTACCTCTGAGGTTCCTATAACTGTTCATTAGCTGCCTATGTGGCAGAGGGAAAAAAATATCCTTGAAAAAACAGTCCAGTTCCAAGTTGACTCCGTCACTCCCAAATTACTGAAGCTTGTTCCTTCATCTGTGAGATGGAAATAGTACGACTTTGTAATACTGGTTTGAGAATCAAATCACAGCATACAAGGGCTGTCCAGAAACAATCCAGCTGCAAATGCCTCTATTTTTCCTATTACATGGCTGGATACTTTCCAGACAGGCCTTATATATGGACGTGGAAGACAAAGTACAAATATACATGAACCACACATGCATGCACATGCACGTGCATGCACACAGATGTGCACACACACACACACACACACACTTTCTGTGAGAAGTCGTTTTACTTTTACAAGAAGCTGAAAAGCAAGAACATTATAGAACTTGTCGAAAAAGGGGGCAAAATCGACCAAATAGGTTGTATGAATTCCAACTGCTAACTGTACTCTGCTGAGGAAAATACAACAATGAAAACAAGTTGACAATTCCTGACCTCGACGAGTCAGGAAAAAGAGGGATATACAGAATAACCAGCATTTTGCCTCATGTGACAGATGACCATGATTCTTGGCCACTTCAGGGCCCAGGATGTCGCTTTTCTTCTCGTTCCCTTGAGAGCTCATGCCCAAGTCTCCTTGGAGTGCCCTGCACTCGCACCACATGTGCTGAGAAGCACCTGCCAATCTGGGGCCCTGCGGAGCCACCACGCCATCATCAGCAAAGCAAATGTCAGTGTGGACCCTTAATGATATGTTTAAAATAAACTGTTTGTGAACTTCTACATTTTAAAATTCCTTAGGGGGGAAAAAGAGTCCAACAATTGCTGTAATACTAAAATGGAGTGAATACAGACAAGCCGGCCTCTGCCAGGCTCCCTGGGGGCTCAGCGCTGTCCCCGCTGCCTCTGCCTTGCCCACCCATGTGTGCTCACCACAAGTGACAGGAGCAGCGTGAAAAGTTACGGGGTGTCTCCCAGCAGGCAGAGTTGTGGAAACAGATCAACCTACCACCCACACGATCTGTAGTCACTGTTCCACTACTACTGAGACACTGGGAACAAACAGAAATAAATTCACAGAAGAAAAGCCTACTGCAGGAACGACTTTGGACATGGGACACGGGAGCCGCACACAGAGAAGAGGGGTGCCCTTGTTGGGGATTTGTGCTGCCTGGGCTTTCTGTTTCTGGTGAGGAAAGAATAGAAGTTGGGGAGCACAGCACCCCAGACCCAAAGTGCACCTCTGCCACCTAGTAGGACTATGAATTAAGGCACATTGTAACTTGAGTCTCGGTGTTTCCGTACAAAAAATAAAAAATAAAAATAAAAGGATAATAATCTTGTGTGGATTGGAAGCAATATTTGTGAACTGGTTAGCACAGAGTTCAGCACTTAATAAGTCCTCAGTGCAAGGAAGTTTGGTTTTTAATTCATCGAATCAACCCGTAACCATCACTAATTAGATACATGCCACGTGGTAGACTGGTGACGGGAGGAGCCTCCCCGTGTCTGTGAAACAGATCGAATGGTGGTGAACCCAGGGGGCGCATACAGTTCTCAAGGCTCAGTGAGCTGACAAGAGAATTCATTTTTTACTTACTTAGGTTCAGCCAAATTAGTCTGTGGCAAATTAAGCTCCCAGGACATCAGTGTTTGCCCTTACAAGTCATCTCCTGTCCTACTGAAATCCGCACTGTATTTCGCATGGCTGTCCATGCTGCCATCATAAAGGTCTGACGACCATTCAGGCTTTCTCAGCCTCACCACCATGGACATGCTGGTTGCTCTGTACTCTGCAGAAAGTCGCCACCCTGGACTCCAGTCATCAGCTCTCAACAGCATAGAGTTGTTATATTTAGCAAATAAAAATACAGAATATCCACTTAAATTTAAATTTCAGATGAACAATGAAGAATTGCTTAGTATAATAAATGTACCCTGGGCAACAGTTGGGAATACCTATACTAAATATTACTCATTCTTTATTGAAAATTCAAATTTAACTGGGTGTCCTGTATTTTATCTGGCAAACTTACCATAGAACCTTCCCTGTTGTGACAACCAAAGATATCCCGAGACATTACCCAGTGTCACCTGGGGGCACAAAACTGCCGTCTGGTGGGAACGTGGAGGGGCTCTTCAGGTGCCAGCCCTATGTGTACACAAGCAGAGACGGAGCCACTCTCTGAGAACATGGGAATCTGAGGGGAGCCCTGGGTTCTCCTCTGTACCCGCAGAAGAGAGAGCACACAATTAACATCCAGGAAATGACACAGTTTGTGACACACGAGTGTCCTCACTCCTAAATGATCCCTGCCTATTAATAACTATTAGTCTGGCTGAACTTGCATTGTGTAAAGACAGTCTTGCTCAAAGAAGACCCAGATGCACTTGGATTTATGGCTCCAACAGTCATTGCCTCTTCCCTGTGTATCACACATTTCGTAGGAATACAAAAGTGAAAATGCTTGGAAAACTCATTTCCAAAAACCATTCATCTTCCATGCATTTTAACGTGCACTTACAAAGGCTGCTGAGAGCAGAGCATGAGGGTCCTTGAAGGAAAAGAGCCCAGAGAACACATCCTCCCTTCTTTCTCCAGTTCCACTGCAGAAGGCTGACAGAATCTTGACAGCCCAAATGAAAGCTTTGCTGACATACTCATACCAAAGGGGCAGTTTTCACATACTCTATACGTATGCGGGATGGCTGTGCAAAATACAGTATGGATTTCAGTGAAAAAAAAAAAAGTGGCATTTGTAAAAGACAGTGCTTCTGTGGGGAGAGTATAATTTGCAACCAGGAAACAATAATTTGACAGAACCCAAATAGCAAGTCAAAAATCAATTCTCTTGTCAGATCACTGAATCCTGAGAGTTGTATGTTCACACCCTGGTTTAGAGATTGTGGCCACGAGGCAACCAATTTCCAAGAACATCCGCAGCACATTTATAGCATTTTGGAGCTGGAGAAGACTTTAGAAATTCCCTTTTTCAACACCCGCTTCTAACACATGACAAGTTGGCTTCTCCAGATGTCTCAATTTGTTGAACAAATAGGAAAGCCGAGTTCCCACCCAGAGTCGTGGAGCAAGCTGGTGACAGAACCAAGGCAAGGACCTCCAAAGGCCACTCTCTGTCCACAGATAAGGATATTACTATGGGTTTTCATACCCAGCAATGTGGGAAGGCACAATGCAGGCTGAATTCCATGCACCACCCAGGAGAGCCGCCAGCATAGGAGGGCTGTCCGGAAAGTATCCAGCAACGTGGCATCAAAAATGGAGGAATTTGTGGCTGGATGGTTTTTCTGGACAGCCGTCGTAGATCACAATGTGAGTGGTGTTCCCTGGGGCGTGGGCACCATGGTGGGCCCCGACAAATACCCACTGAAAGAGTATCCTCCACAGTCACTGAGTGTGATCAATATTGGGGAGTAAATAATGGCACTCACTTTTCATTTTTTAAACCTAGATATCAGCTGAATTTTTTACAGACAAATACTACTTTCAGATGCATAGCAAAATGTAAAGGAAAAAAAAAGATCCTTTCGGATTTAACCTGCTAGAATCTTGTTTATCACTTATAGAATGTTTGAGAGAGGTGGGTATGCAGTGGACCTCAAAGAATGAGAGCAGAGCAAAATGGCCTTGCCTTCTCCCACATTGGAAAGAACTTAGAGGAACTTCTTTGCCCCCCTGGCATTTCCATGGCTGTGTCCAAACAGATAGCAAGGCTTTGCAGAAGGCGGCTCCGGTAATGTTAGCATATACGTCATCGGTAAACATTATCATCCAGAATGCTCTGTGGTCTCCTGTAATTTCCAAAATGTCTCCGTCTGTCTCCCCCACAGTATTAATTCATCCCCTGTCCTCATATTCATTATGTCATCAGCACTTGCACAAGTTCAACAAGTCTTATCACAGATAGCAGGCAGCTGGTGGACAGGGTCATGTGTCTTGTAAAACCCTAAATCATTGCTTAATACATTAAGCAAAAAGCAAAGAACATTAGTTAACAATTCTTGCAGTTTAAAAATCTCCCTTCTGCATGTCTATTTCAAAGGGCCATTAAAAATATGGTGAAGACAGTTTCAGCTGAATTTGATACAATTTTCTACTGATGAAAGAAAACATCATACATCTGGCCCCAGTTAGGCTTCACTTTGTGATTTATTCTGTTCTTCCAATTGGAGTTAAACTACTGGCTTTTAATTAGCTGTAATTTATGGCATTAGCACCACTTCCCAAATGGTATCTGTGGTAAGTACTAGACTGAAGAGTTATTTTCAAAGAGGAGACCGCACGCCTAGTGAAAGCCAGCTTTTCCCTACGTAGTACACGTTGTGCAATGTACACAAGCTAAGTGTGTATTTTTTCTTTTTTTTAGAATTTCAAATTCAATATGGTTTCTTTTCCTTTTTAGGTAGATCAAAATTTATTTATTTATATTAAAATACTTTCAGGTGTACAAAACAACATAGTGATTAAGACATTTATACCTCATGAAGTGACAATCCCAGTAAGTCTATTACAGCACCTGACACTGCACATAGTTATTACAATATTCTTGACTATATTCCCTATGCTGTACTTTATAACTATGTGAGGATTTTTTTTATAGTTAACACTCAATATCAGCTTACATTAGTTTTAGATGTTATAGCATATTGGTGAGACATTTATATAATTTATGAAGTGATCCCCCAATCAGTCCAGTACCCATCTGACACTATATATAGTTTTTATAATAGTATCGACTATATTCCCTATCCCTATCAGAAATTATATATGAGACACAAAACTGGGCATTGACAATGTATTTGCAACCATTTCCTTCCACGGTTCCTGAAAGGTGGACTTGCTTCTCCTGCTACGTACCGCTTGGCTGCATTCCTTCTGCTTAAACCATCTCAAGCAAGATCTCCCAGTGCACGTTTTCAGAAATGAAGCACACACACTCTGGGGTTTGAAAATCAAGCCTCTTCAAACTAATTATATTGGTTAATTAATATATCAATCCAATTCTTTCAAAATTCATTATGCTCACAAAAGGCCTGTTGGACCAATAAGAGACGAATGAAAATAAATGAATAGGGAACTATTACTCAAGCAAAAATCATCAATTACTAACTGAAAAACTAATATGTGGATTACCAAAATCCCCTGACTTTCCATTACAGGGTCTACATTTAAAATTATTGTTGAAAGCAAAGATAATTCGAACTGGATTTAAATATAGGTCTTTGAATACAGGTAGCACCTAAAAAAGTGTCACTGTGCTTTAGTTATCTGTCACATGGGAAGGAGTCTAAAATAGGTGTTGAGGCAAACTTCAGTTTGTTTGCTGTTCTGCCACCTGGGAAAGTTACTTCAGCTCCCACATTGCCTCTGTTTTTTCATCTGTGAAATGGGAAAATGACATTATTTGCACGGGCTGATATGGACGACTGACCTAGAAACAACCTCAAGGTTTGTGGTGAGGACTAAACAAATTTGTGTGTGCTGCATATATATAAATTTATATATGTACACATACACAATGTATATTGTGTACAGATACATGGGTATACACATACTCATCTATATCTTTATGTCATGCTTCCTGATACATAGTATACAATGAATAAATGTTCTTTTCTACAAATAAAATGGCTATTAGAGCAGCAATAATAATGTGAATGTGTAGTATGAAAAGAGGAGCTCAATTGGTAGCTAAACCAAGCACCACAGAACAATATTTACATATAAAAAATCTATGGATGACCAGAATTACTTGGGAGAAAATGGCATTAATTTGGTTGGTGAGTAGCCAGATTAGATTTTAGACTCAAGTTTCTGAGTTCAAGGAATTTACATCCTAGGAAAATACTTTTAATGCTACTGCTATACTACTACTTGTGCTGAGGGAGTATATAGAATCCTTTTACCCTCTGGGTATTTTTAAACTGTGAAACTACTTTCCTGGGATGGAAGCTTCTTCGAAAGCTGAGGAGGAACTATCTGCTCTAAGATGCATAACTTCAAAGTGATGACCTGCTGATTATTTCACCCAAAGCCCGCGCTCTCTCAGAACAAGAAAACAGAGCATCTAGCCAAGTGCATTCTCCTTTAACCTCCACTTTTGCTTTTTCAGGGAAACTTAAGCAAGGGTTCTGAATCATTTGTATTTAACTTGCCTTTGTCCTACACACTATTTAACATCCTAGAAGGCATCTGAGCTTCTATAAAAATCCTTCCGTTCTCAAGAACCTCTAACCTTCAGCTGTGTGTTTTAATCACTGTGTTGAGAGCTGATACACAAAGTTATTATTCAGAGAACCCATTAGTTAAATTGGTTCTTTCCATTACTGTAAACACTGGTATATATCTCTCTTTTTATTACTATTGCTTCTCTATATTACAAGGAAAAGTGGACTCTTTTCCTTGAGGAATTCAAAAAGCATCAGTCAAATATGAACGCAGTAAAGTAGTGCTGAGCTGGGAGCAGAAGACCTGAACTTAAACTTTTGCTTTATAATTGCCTTCCATTTCTGCTAATTTTCCAAATGACTTCAGTGAGTCAATTCTGGAATCAAGCATGTAAAAGTAAACGTGACAGAAGACCTGGTCACTTTAAAAACAGGCCTCTGCAGTGCTTCCTGCTCACTCAACTCCCTCTGGTCCCTGTCCTCACTCCCTCCCCCATCTAGTGACTTTAGCTAAAGCCTGTGGCCCTCATCCCTGTGATGGACTTGTTGGAACTGTGAACTACCCTGAGAGAAGCAGAAAGAGTGGTGTCCTCATATGAGTGTGTCACTCACAGCCGACATCGCCTCCTCACTCCCTAGGGAATGTGCCTTCAGATGTTATTACAAACTTAAACAATGGCTGAGATAAAGGCAAAGTGAGTCACACCAAGAGCTTCAGCAAAAACATGCCGGAATTCCAAACCCGACCTCCAAAATGAAGTTCAGTGTCAACTCTAACTCCTTAGTGGCAGAGAAGACTGAGGCTTGGGGTCGCGTGGTGCCCATCCCAGGCTTCTCCTCTGCGCCCCATACTGGTCTGGAATGGAGAAACCGCGCAGTTTCCAGTTACAAGAACTTACGTCTAATTAAGACAAGCAGGAAATAAGTAGACCCATAATATTTTAAAACACTATCATTAACAAATAATAACACCAGTAAATCTGTAAATAAGAAGTGATTAAGGGTGGGGGCATTATACTTGATCAGAAAAATCACTTTTGTAGGCAGAGCAGTGTGACAAACACACAGGGCCTGCCTAGATTCACACGGAAGGGAGGCTGGTGCCATTCCAGGCTGCAAGAAAGCCAACAGGAACCTTCACCGCAATGGAAAATTCTGACGTAAAGGTAAGGAACCCTGCAGGTGATGGGGTCAGACTCCGGAAGACTGGGTAATGGAATTCTGTCGTATCGCACACCAGCTTGAGCTCCAGGTTGAAGAGGAAAACATGAAAAATTATCATACAATAACCATACAAAACACAAAGAAACCAGGAAAACAAAGAAAGGTGATTTTAGAGGAAAAATACAATAACCTTTGAATGAAGTAATACTTTCTAAGTATAAAATTAGTCAAAGTAATGATAAAAAATAATTTTTTGCCTCATAAAAATATAAAACTCCACACAGATGATGTATTATAGAATAGCAGACTTGAAACCTATATAATTTGACTAACCAATGTCACCCCAACAAATTTAGTAACAAAAAAGCCAAACAAAATGTAAAACTCCAGGAAATAAAAATGGCATAAATTAAATAAAAGGCTAGCCAGAAAAGTGAAAACAGTATCTGATACCAATATGACAGAAATCATATCCTTAATCTGTAAAAATAAATGCTATATAATAAACATATACAATTCAATGAGATAGTAAGATACAAATAGAAAAAGATACGTAAACTATGTAATAGATAAGTCACTGGAAGACAGTGGTCTAACAAACATATGAAAAAGATAAAGACTGAAAACATTAATCCCTCTAATAATAAAAGATGTGCAGTTTAAAATGTGATGGCATTTCAAAGCAGATTGTTTCAGGGGATACTTACCACTGCTTAGGAGATGGCTACATGGGAATGCCGAAAATCTCAGAATAAGTGGTCAACTGGTACAACATTTCTGGAGAATCATCTACTCATGTATATACTTTGAGTCTTGACTGTGTTCGTTCTTTAACGCAAGCATTTTATCTTTGGGAATCTATTCTAAGGAACGAATCAGGTGTAAACAAAGATGGCACAGAGATGTTCATCACAGAACCATGCTTAATTAACAAAGGACTGGGAATAAACTGGGTAAAACTAAGGGAATGATTAAATTATGAAGTGTCTAGGTAATGGTGGTATATTATGGAAAAAGTTAAATTCTATTTGTGGAGACTATTTTAGGAAGAAATTGATAAGAGAATATTGTGTCGATATAATGATGAGTGAAAACATTGTACGAGTGAAGAATAAAGGCTTAGAAGTCAAAGTGCCTGATTTTCAATTCTGAATGTGCCCGTACACAGATAGATAGATACCTAAGTGCCAGGAGTTACAGAAAAACAGAAGGCAGGGTCTGCTTCTCATTCAATTCACTGTCCCTTGAGTTCCTCATCTCTATTAAAGTCACCGTCAATCTACCCACAGACCCAAGACTGCATTCCCTTGCCATCCTCAATTTCTTCATTTCTATCGTTTCCCGGGTCACACTGGTCCTTCTTGGCCAGCTCCAAAATATTCCCCTAGTTCGTCCCCCCCGGACATTCCAACACCAGAATATTGGTTCACTTCCCCAAAATTTCTAACATAAATACTTGAGAGTCCTCAAACTGTCTTTCTGACTCCAGGTTTATCTTAGTAAAATCTGTCCGCTACATTTTGCCAGAATGTTCTCTCCAAATGGAAATCTGCTGATGGCACTTCCCTGCTTAAAGCACTTTTAAGGCTCTCTGCCATGTACGAGATTCAGTTCAAAATGTGTAGCTTGGTGAACAATGCCGTTGCTCTCTGGGCCTATACCCACCCCATCGGCCTCACCCACTCAAAGCTAAAACGCTTTTCCCTATTTTCTATAACATGTATGAATTATTTATCGTCTTAGATTTACTATTTTAAGTGGAAAGAGGAAATTGACCTCCTTCACTAAATCTCCCCTACCCTCTTCCCAGGAGGGGTTCAAACACCCAGCACCCTCTCCTTCCAGGTCTTTCAAACAACAGATTGCGATGCCTTAGAGGGTCATTAAATCAACTCACTGGTTAACAGTGTGCGTTTTAAATATGAAAGCACTAGAACAGAAAACAGCAGCCACCGCATACTGTTACATAACCTTGCGTTTCAATCATATGTGGGTCACAGTCGAGAGAAGTTTGAAAGCCACTGCTCTCTTCTGAGTTCCTCAGTGTTTTGAAACACAAAATTAATATAGCACATGGATTATTGTGTAGGGTTATCTCTCTACTGACATTATGGCTGAAGAAAACAAAAAGATTTCCCACTCATTTTTATATCTCCGGATGTGGATACGCCTGAAAGCATACTTAGTGTAGAGTACCACTCAATGTGTGTCAGATGAAAGTGTGCACGCAGGCAGCTCCGAGTTCTGCCGGTCTGGCAGTTAATGAGTCAGTCTTAGGTCCTGGTCCAAAGGCATGAAGCTCCAGACAGGCCTGGAAGACAGCATTATTTGTCTCTCTTAAAAGCTGATCTGAAAGCACAAACTGGGGAGACAGCTTTGGTCCGAGACTTTCAAATATTACCTCATGTGGTTTGTCAACTATACCCTCAGATTCCTACTGTCAATGTCCACAGTGTAATTCTGGCAATTTTTAACATTTTGTTTGGAAACACCCTAAAGAAAAAAACAAAAACAAAAACCTGTCCCCATGACATGAGAATAAGATCAATTGTAAGCAGGAGGGCACAAGAATGAGCTGGCGTGAGCAGAAGAGAGAAAAGAGACCAGAGACAGAAGGCCAGGTAAAGCAAACTTTGAAGCCAGAGCAAAGGAAGTTCAGAATCTGAAAATAATGGCCCAACTATACTGAACCGGGATAGGACTCAAGCATGATTGTGGTGAGCACATAACACAGGCTGAGGAGCCCAGCTCTCACCTGCTCAGGTACTTCAATGTTGCTTATGTAGGCACCTGCTCTGTACTCTGAACTTCAATGCTGAATTTTAACATTGTGCCCAGTGAAATATATCTAGCGTGGTTGCCCAAAGACTTCATTCTTAGAAATAGTGTATTACTTGATAAGGTTTTATTTCAACTTAATAAGATTATTACCTTTAGATCCTGAAAAATACTCCTTTCTGCATGCTACACCAACTTCATGCATCAGCTGCCTCTTAAGTATATCCAAATTGTCTAAAGCAGAAATTTCTCATTTATTGTAGGATCAAAGTATAGTCTTAAAGAAGCAATTTATAAGTTCACAGCGATATCACTACAGTTTAAAAATGATTTTTTTCTTAAAAAGCCCCTTTAACTTACGAATTCAGCAATACTAATTATTCCACTTAAGAAATAACTACTCCTCCTCTTCTGCCATACTTAATTAATACCTATATTTAAGCTGCTGGCAAAGGTTACAATGCTAAGTTGTTCTCTGTGATTTGTTTTTTAATTGATCTGACTACATTCCCCAATGGCTGGCATATAGCCTTAGACCAACTCCTTTATATCTGGAAAACATTGAGATTGTTTTATCAAAGCTGAAAGAGACTCAAGGAAAATCTTCCATTATTTCTTCCATTGTAGACTCCCTGTGCTACAACGGCCAGCCCCAACAGCCAGGTGAGAAAGACCAGGTAGAACCATTTCATACACCATGTGTAAGAAGCCATGCTCAACGTAGACTCACAATTTTAGATCCGGAATGGATCTTATCAATTATTTCCATTTTACATATCTCAACATCCTCATTTACAGGGCAGGATGCTGAGGTTCAAGGACAGTCTACGTAGTTTCTAAATTCATCTAACATACTCAAAGAGACATATATAAAACCTGTGGTTATACCTCAAAAGCCAGTGTTCTTTCACTGACTCAAAGTGTCCAGCTGGAATGACCACTGATACCTTTTTTCTTTGCTAATTGTTTATGTGCTTGGTTATACCATACGCTACCATTGCCAAAGCCCACTTGGTTCAACTGGCAAGATGATGTAATTGATCGTCAAGCTTGAAACTTAATTATAGTCTTCTACTAATTTGCTAAATGGTTTTGAACAATCCTCATTTACCTCAAAGAGTGGAAACCTTATTGATAGAGGACTTCACATAATCATAAAATCTGAAAATCTCACGAAGGTCTCAAGTCCAAGATGCCAGAGAGAGAGATCCAGATCCTTTGGTGGAACTCCAAGACAGAAGGCCCGATTTCTGGCTGCTGCAGGCCTTTCACATCCTTTCCCATGCCCCTCTGCCAAGGTTAGCCAGCAAGTCTCGGAGGGAAATAGAGCCCCCAGGGAGACTCACTTTGCTGTGCTCTTCGCACAGAGGCAGTTAAAGGTCTGAGTGCACGCTGCTTGCCAAACACTGTGTCAAACACCTTGCACGGATTTCATGGATACACGAAACCCCCAGACTTACGCTGTAGAAGCAGTTATTATCTACACGTCCCGGAAAGGAGAGCTACAGCTCAGAGAGGTTTACAACTCAGACCCACATCAGACTGGTTTCCCCGAAACTTGCTCCTCACTGCACCATGTGATGTGTGTCCTCCCAAGTCCACACCACCTGACTCCTACACACACACACACACACACACACACACACATACACACAGACATATATACATACACACATACATACACACATATACATACACACACATATATATACATACACACATATACATACATACATACACACATACACACACATATAATACATATACATACACACATACACACACACACACACACACTGCTTCTAGTTGTAGAACATCACGAAGATAAAGGGATCCTCAGTGTTTGGGCCTCGCAGTTACTCAGCAGCTCCCAGGTCTAACACTCCCATTTTATATGTAAATAAACCAAAGGAATGAGAATATCTGTCCAAGATTATCCAGGGACCTGATAAGAGTCAGAAACTAACTCTTTTGACTTCCAGTTAAAGGCTCATTCCTACACCACAAGCGGTGGAAGAAAGGTAATGAAATTAATGGAAAGACCTTTGCCACTAAGTGATGCAAAAATATTAAATGAACTCTGCAGCTGGGCAAGTGAATTAAAGGGCCATTACTGGTAATAATAATTACAGCAGAGAACAGCCGTAACCAGCCTGGCAGCAGAGATGAGAGTGTTGAACAACAGAACAAATTAGATACTTGGTCATAAGTGTTCTCTGCTAGGGAAATAGTTCAATGGGCAAAAGCCCCCAGATAATGTAACCATACAAAGACTGCAATGATAATAAGCAGTACAGCCAGGATTTAGAACCAGATCTCCTGGATGCCAAGGCTTCAAGTCTCTACTGAACTTTGATTTCTCATTAAGCAATGGACATTTACTCAAAATGTTATTGAAAAAACAAATCTGTGAATAAGAAACCTTTAAAAGAAACATCGCATTCCCCGACACCTAAGAGAAGTCTTCCTATTCAATAACTGAAGACAGTGATAATGAGATGACGAGATGCTTTAAGCAACTTGTATTCATTTTTATGACTCCAAATAAACTGGTTTGTATATATATGTTTAGCTTTGCTATAAGAGTACGTACACAAAATCCAATGATTTAAAGTGCAATATGCTTGTCTTTGAAGAGGGAAAGACTATTGTTTAAGCAACCACCATCTGTAATTATTATATTAAAATAGTACATATGAGGACTGTCCAGAAAGTATCCAGCCATGTAATATGAAAAATAGAGGCATTTATGGCTGGATTTTTTCCGGACAGTCCTCATATATTTTAAACCATTCTCTACCTGTTTCATGGTTATATATCTTGCCTCACAAACAAGAGTCCAACTTCCTGAAGTATAGAATTAGTTTTATATATGTGTCTTATGCTACTCACAGTGCTGAGGTATATAAAGGCTTCTAGAATTAAAATCTAAAGATGCTTTAGTCAAGACATTAAGTCACTTTCTTGAATCTTCTCAATGTGAAATTTTGGAATATTTTTCATTTCATGAAAAAGTCTTCTATGAGTGAGATATCTGTTTTGGGGTGCTTTTAATTTCCAACTAAATTTCATTATTTCCAATGAAATAATTATGAACATAAATAAGGACACTCACCTTCTTAAATAAGCCTGTGTACCTTGGGTCTACCCTACTAAATTCACCTGAGGTCCCTACTTAATCTCTCTCCTCTTTGATATTTATTATGGTATCTAGAAACTTGCTTCACAAAAAGTCTGTGTAAAACTCCATATGCTAGAATTCTTGGGATCAAACTGCTCAGTTCCAGATAATGAGGACAAGGAAAAGAAATGGTTGTATTGTTCGTGCTTTGTTTTATTTTGCAATGTTTGGTTTTTGCAGTTGCTACAAGAAAAACCATGAATGCTATCATGAATGGCAATGATTCTACTTTTGCTATTATTTAAAGGAAGGTGATGCTTGAATCAGGTTTCCATGGTTTAACATAAAGGGGAAAAAAGGTAAAGGCCAGAAATATCTAAATGGCTGCTATTAAGTCACCAGCGTTGTTGCTCTGGGCTTTTTAAGAGCACGGCAATAACGAACAGAATAGTAATGTGGTGGTAGTTCATGGTCATTTCTGGAGAGAGTCATGAGAAAAATTACTTAAGGGAATGTTAACCTGTAGAAGCTTCAAAAGTAAACAGCTCCGATCACAAGCTATGCACATTTCACTTGTCACCATTAGGGAAAGACAAGCTGGGCATATCTCTAAGTGCTCCATTAAAGTTGTGAATGGAAAATGCTCAGGACAGTAATGGATGCTGGTTCCTCTCTTCTGGAAAAACATCATAATTTTAACAGCACAGGAACTATTCATCAGCAGCTAATTTAATTTCACATTTAAATCAATTAGAGAAGGAAAAAAAGCTGAAGTTAAGCACTTGTTTATAAAATGTCTGTAAGTAAAATTGTTCACTCTAAGAGCATTGAGGTAACAGTTGGCTCTTTTCACAAAAGGATTTTATGTCTAAAGACAGATTATCTTCTTTAAGGACACCTGCAGAGGGAAACAGCTGGACAAAGGCTACTTAGGGTCAGATGGGGATGCTGCCTGAGGCCTGATCTAACCACCTAAATACTCCAGGCTTTACAATGACTTTATATTCCCCAAACTATTCCTCCTCCTTTCCCCTCCTCAACTTTTACACATTTACACGTTTATATGCAGCTTTGCTTACTACTCATTTACTGTAATAAATTTTAACTGAATATATATTTATTTAAGGTATGTAGTAAATACTGAAGGGGACAGCAAGATACATAATTGATTGAGATGGTACATGCTAAATTACTGGACTGTTAATCACAGTAGATATTCAGTAAATGGTTGCTGAGAAAGTCAATGAATGGAGTAGAAGACAAGCAAGTGAACCATCTTTTGGGGAACAATCACACAGATGAAAGCATAGCGGTGATCAACAACTGCTGGGGATGTCAGGCCGTTAAGAGTGTTTTAGTGTGCTCTGAGCACACAGTTTTCTCTAGGTTGCCAGTGTGCGCGTATGTACTCGTGTGCACACCGACGCACACAAGGCATGATCACATTATTTTTGAGAAATTCAAGTCCATCCTATCTCTTCCCGACTGCACAATGGAAATCTTGGGAGACAAATGAACCCACCCTTCCCTATTTCTTCACTGGGATTTTAGAGAATTTGCCTACTTATAGGCTCAACATTCTGCATGAGTCAGAATGATTTCATTTATTCCTACTGAATACCACAGTCTGATTTTCTGCACCTTTTAACTGGAGTCTGTGTGACATGCCACAGCACAGAACACTCTTCCCAAATAAGGCACAGGATATTCTTTCTAAGTAAATGATAAATCTGAGATAAGGCATGAGATGGTGACTTACCGTCCAGAGTTATTTTATCTATACCACACTATGACATTAACAGAATTTGTCCAAGCCATCTTCTTACAGATAAAGGAAAGGAAATTCAAGATTGGAAATTAATTAGTTGCCCAAAGTCATAGCTGGGCCCCAGGATCTAGGTCTTCTAGACTAAAATACAATACTGTTTCCAACCTGTTTCTAAGTGATAAGGAAACCTAAAGTTTTCCCTAAAATTCTATAGCACTAACTGCCTTTACCATCTATCTCACTGATTTTAACACCCTAACAACCACTCTGACCTTGTAGAGTTTCCTCCAGATTGGGGTCGGGATCTGACCTGGCATCCCCAGGAACACTTAATAGAAACCTCCCCAGAACATCTCGATTGCTTTGAAGCAAGCTGGCTTTAGCCATGATGTATTTTTTCTCACAGCCCGAACTCATGCAACAAGGCTAGGTTAGTACACTTCTGATCGCTACAATTCCACTTAAAATGGAAAGACAAGAGTTCTGTGCACAAACTTCTCAAAATCACATTCCAAATCAGGAAGAGGGTGCCCAATGAAGGTCCCACAGTTGACCACTGACCAATGACACTCTTGTGCTAAACATTTAGCAATAAACCGAGATTGATTCTTACCACCTTATTCTGAAGCGTTATTTGAAATTTCATAATGAATAATAAAGATTAATTGTATGATAGGATTAGTAATGTCTCAAAAAACCTATGCGTGAACTAACATTTCATTATTTTCCTATATTATTAATTAAAAAAAAAAAAAACAAACAATAGGGCAGACTGGGTTTGCTAAATCCTTTAATCCTGGACCATCTTTACCATGTGTGTCAGAGTGTCACTTAAGTTCCAAGTCTGCTCCTACTTTTGCCCACCTCTTGATTGGTAATGACATCTTATAATATAGTGGATCACAGTACTCATGCCACTGACACATAATTCTTAGTCCACCTTAGAACCAAGGGCCGTATCGAGGTGAAAATCTGGATTTATTTTTAATCAAGGTCCTAATACCCCTGTCAAAAGGCAGCCACATACCCCCAAAAGGGATCAAAAAGAGCCAAAAAGGCCCACAGTCCCCTCTCAGAATCTTTAAGCCTTTTATCAGATTGTTAATTCCAGGAAAGGCCATGACATTTAGACAGTGTCCCACGTGGCTGACTAATCAAAGTGGGAAAGGTTTTTAAGAGAGTATAATGCATTTATTCTGCCTTTCAACTTTCCTTCTCTTGTACAAACCTGCCCACAAGCTGGATGAAATTAGTATTTTAGGTAAAAAGACATCTTGCAGTCCATCTTTCTAGAACACCTGAAAGTACTGGTTCCAGGTCAAGACTCCTGAGTTCAAGAGAATATCAGGCATTTAGTTTCTGTGGTTTCAAAAGACTAATTCCAGCCATTCTAATTCCAGCCAATGCCTATTTTTGGATTCCTCTCTTATGTCTTGCCCCTGTCATTAATAATACTTGATTAAGGTGTACAAGACTATAGAGCATTCATACTTATTCAATCCAAGTAAACATGTCACAAGTACCCAGTCCATTCCCAATACTCCTAGATACTAGGAAAGATAGACACTGTACTGAACAAAGTGTCTGTCCTTTAGTTTCGGTGGTTTAAAGCAAAAAGTTCAACAACTCTTAGTTTGTAACAAGAAGTAGGAAGCAAATCTCAACGATGAATATCATCACTAGAAACCAAAGCCCATTTGAAAATGTGTGCTCACTGTCCATAGGTTCTGTTTAGTAAACTCTCCAAGTTTCTGATGGGCAGTCTAAATTAGGAAATGTGATTCAACCAAATGTACCTCAAGTGATCCCAGGTGATTAGTTCCTTACTGCAAAGCCTGCCACCTATTTGGGGAGAGGGAGAAGAGTGTCTGAGGTTAAAGAGTGACCAGGGTATTGGCATCACTTAACCTGCAAAAGCAAAGACAGCGGGAGGGAAGGAATTGAGGACGTTATTCAGAGGATAAACTCCACTGTGGTCTGCTTCTCTAAAAGGCACAGAACAAAAGAGAGAAACACAATTTCCATGTCAGGAAGCAAAAACTAATTGTTGATACGTGTATCACAGAAGAAATTTCCAAAGTACAGTCAAACCGCGGCCCGGAAGTAGTCCGGGTGCTTATGGACAGTCATCTCCGCGTCCTCCCACCACACTGCTGGAGTACGCAGCTGCAAACCTGCTGATCGGGGCCCCGCAAATTTATGAAACCCCTCCGAAGAACAGAGGGGAGCACCGAGCCCCCGAGGCCCATGCCACACATTCTCCCACTTGTTTCAGCCCGCACAGAACTGTCAGCTCAGTCCAGCAGGGGGGCTTTGGCTAGGGGTTATATTGGGCGGGGGAAGGGAGGGTGGAGAACTGCACATTTTTTGGAAAAAAATAAATTCTTGGCCACAAAACTGCCTTAATCCACCTTCTGAGCTAGAGTGATGCCGATACCAAATTCATGTCTCTTCTCCCATGAGACTCTTCCTCTAGCTGCTGATGTTTTTACAATTCTGTGTGTGCACGCCCCACCCCTCTCTCCCTTTCTCTCGGAAAAGCGAAGCTCCATGGCTGCAGAGCCCAGTCATAGATTATAAGCCACAGATCTGTTGTTAACATAATCAAAACTGGTGTGGGACAGAGGCTCCTGCATCCCTAACAAGATAATGGTGTTAAGTACAGGTGTTTAGCAAAATGTACTGCATTTCCCAAACGAACAACAAATTGTTTCCGATGGTGGCCTCTCCCTTATCATCCCAGTTCTTCTAATTCCATCTTTTAAGTGATTCCAAAGTTGTCCTGAGCTACACAGATTACATTCAGTGCGTATGCAGCAGCCACATTGCTTCTTTGGTTCTAGATTGTCAAAACACTTCAAAGTCTAAATCAAGGGGTGAATTAAAAATAAAATAAAAAATAAATAAATCAGGGGGCAAGAATCAGAGATAGGGAGGGTGTAGATGAAATAAACACATTCATATCTACATGCACATTTATTCACAACAAAATCTCACAAATGCGCCATGTCTCACACTCAGGTTAACAAATGTCACAATGTTTTGTTGCATACACACCCCTATATACAGAAACATATTTTTCAGGCTCACTGCCATATAATCAACCATATACAACAGGTCCTTGTTTCTTTCAATGTCATTTCCTAGTGACGTTATTAAGATGCCGTAGAAACTTAACTCCTGTATATGTTAATATCAGCCTACAGTAAAATTGTTTTCATTTAAAGTTGCAGACCCTGTCAACAATGTTAAGTGAGGACTTACTATATACTATTAATACTGTATAATACACCACTGTAAAAGAGCTAAATCTCCACATGTAATGACTCCTACTAACGCCAAAGGTCCAAAGGACAGCACGTGCACCTCACTGTACAGGGGGAGCCTTGCGGAATGGGTTGGACTAGAGCACTGCCCTAATAGCCCAGCCAATGCACGGACTCTCAAAGAGGGAATGTAGGCCCCCACCCTAAGTGGAACTAACCAGCTGGACAGCCAAACCCCAGAAGGTTTCTTTGGCACTAAACAGGGCCTAGTACTATGCAGAACTTATGGTTATGGGGTACCAAGAAGGCTCAATTAGAAATCTGTCCAGCGGTCTGCTGTAGTGAGGCCTTCTGGTAGCAGGAGACAAAATAAGTGAGTATGGAGGAAGCACTCACCTCAGTACTTACTGGCTCAGAGCTTGGGAATTTGAGGTATTTTGTAAGTTTTTCACCCCTTTGTGCAGAATTTAGTAAAGGAGAGAAGATTTCCAAATGAGTTGATGATTAGGAGGAGGTCGTGATCATAGAGTAAAACAGTCCAGTTGAGAGTCTTGCAGGCAAGTACCTGCTCATTGGGTGGCCTGGTCCACGCGATCGTCCAAGCCCTCAGGTCACACCCAGGGCAGGACGAGGCTGCCTTAAGCCAGGCAACAGGGTGAACAGCTCAAGGAAACTCTCCTTCACTCCCTGGGCTCTGCAATTCCATCAAGTCCCACATATAACATCATGGGTTCACTAGTCCAAAGCCGAGAGAAATCTGGGAGACTCATTCAAACAGCATTTTTCTTATCAACTCTACGTTTCCATAATTCCACAGCAAATGAACTACGCATGCAAGGAAGGTCTAGTGAGGAAGCCAGCTTCTTGGGGCTGCTAAACCACATCAAGAATGTAAGAAGTTGAAAAAGGGGAAACAGTAGCAATTAAAGCACACTTTTCTTTTTCAGAACTCTTAGCCACCATGAACTAATAAGATTTCTCCTTTTCTTAAAATTTGTGTGTGTGAGTGTATGTGTGTGTGTGTACATACATACATATATACATACATGGGAGCTATCTGGGCCTCTTTCTCAAATATAGGGACTCAACAAAATATAAATGACCTGTGGGATATTTAATACATGGCACACAATTTAGGTATCACTTGGAGTACCTCTGATCTAGAGGCAGAGCCACCAGTTTTACTTTGGCAGTGCCCCAATTCCATTCACCCATTCACACAAGCAAACTCATACAAAGTATTTAGCACCTGGGCCCTGCCCTAATTGCTGAGGACACAAAAACAAGTAAGTTAAACCACCTATTTGGGGATAATTCGGCAGACTCCCTTTATCCACAGTGAGTTATTCCAAGACCCTCAGGAGATGCCTGAAAATGCAGATAGTACCAATCCTATACAGACTGTGATTTTTCCTGTACGCGCATACCTATGATAAAGTTTAATTCACAAATCAGGCATAATTATAACGAACAATAAAGTAGACCAATTAGAACGGTGTGTCGTAGTAAAAGTTGTGTGATGTGGTCTCTCCCTGGCAATTACGTTTGGATTTCACTGGGACAGTCATGAAGGATCGATTCTGTACGGCCTCATCATGCATGAAGATCGACTCTAAAATAGCATCGTCTCTGGGCTAGAAATGCCATGCTGATATTTCACTACAGACCTGGCTTTTATCACCTTTTTTTTTTTTTTTTAGCACTGACAAAGAAAAAAAAAAAAAACGTACGCGCTGAGAGAGAGAGTGGTCTCACCCCCAGGCCCTCTCGACTTCCTCCACCTGTGAAGGGTTTGGCGTCATTCTAAACCATGGAAACAAGAAGCAGGGCGAGGACCGCCCTGGTGCACTCCTCCCCGCGCCCGCACACCCACTCGGCCCCTTCACCTCTGCACGCGCAGCCCAGACGGCAACTCGCACGCGTTTTCCCACTCTTCAGCCATTTTCAGATTACTGGTGTCTGAGAGAAAAATGCAACTACAGAACAACACTTAGGAGGACCTCAGCGAGGAGAAACAGCCTCTTTGCAAAGTGCATAAATACATACGAAATAAATAAAGTCCAAGTATAGAGAAGGAAAAGAACGACAGAGGAAGAGTGTAAACAGAATGGGAAAGCACCTGGCCAACTTCCTTAGGCTGCTGCCACGCTCTTCTGGACAGTAAGACTGTCCGACGATGCAACCAAATGCCCCCCCGACAGGCGAAGAGCTTCCATTTCCATTTTGCCTGTGAAGAGACTGCATGAACTACCTTTGTAACCTTAAGAGAAAGACTTGTCATTCCCAGTCTCAAGGAGGAGACTCCAAGAGGTGCACATACAGTCAGCGCCGGCCGCTGGCTGAGCGAGACCCTCCCCACCCACCGTACCAGAGACCAACACCGACAGTAACAAGTTGTATTTGCATGGCGATGTGTACTTTTTCTGGGCGCTCTCCATACATGATCTCATCTGCCCCTCATGCCCACCTTTCAGCGCAGGCAGGACTAACAGTATTGCCTTCATGCTGCAAGTCACAGTGTCTGGACAATGCAGTACGGGAGTCTGGGGAAGCACTGGTTTCTGAACTGACTCTAGAACTTCATTCTACTTGTCCACACTACTTTCCCAAGAGAGAACAGGTGGGAGCTATGGAGGAAAAGCTCACTTAGCAAACGGTTCTTAAGCAACTGAATCACCATGTGCAAGACCATGAAAGTGGGTGTCACTTGCCAACACCATCCAAAGATGGCATGGAAGCCTCTGAGACTCTGACCCGATAATGCAGTACTTTCTCAGTACTCGCTTTGTGAGGCACCTAAGTGGGATGGGGACATTTTTCCTGCCAAACTACACAGAGAAACTGAGGATGTAGACTGAAACGTGCCTGGTTTTCCCAGGAAAGAGAGAACCGCCATTCAGAGCAGAGGAGGAACGCACTGAGATTAAAAATTAATTTATCTCCTTGCCTCCCCATTCATATATTTCAAAGGGCCTCTAGCCCCCAAAGTAAGTACTTAACCAATTCTAAAGGAAATATAAAGAAACATGACCCTACAGTATCAAGGACATGTCCACATAGAATAAAACAAGACAGATAAATAATTCAAGACACTCAAAATAATTTTAGAAATAAAATAGACTGCACCTCATGACTGCTTTTCCAAGGTAAATATGTACATATTTTAAGTCCAGCCACAGGGCACATAGCCTTAAGTTATAAATTCTTTCTCTGACTCTGGTCAAGAGCAGATCTAACACAATCTAACACCTGAGTCTTTCTGAGCCGAAAGGTCTCAAAACTAAGTTCCCATAACCACTGTCGCCTGTTTGCTTGTGATCGAGTTCACAGATGCCCACCATCTGGACTGCAGCAACCCCTCCAAAGCAAAGGGAGACAGGAACGAAGCCAGCCAGATCAGTATGTCTGTGACTCTGATAGCACACAAGGACCTCCTTTCCAGAAGGAATACCTGTAGTTCCCACAGGACACCATCACACGCAGAGACTTCCCTGTGTACAGCCAAGTTCAGTTCTCTCCCTCAGTGCAAACTTCCCGCTGGTTTGGATTCAAAGGACCCCTTCAGGTCCTCTGTCCCCGTGGTTGAGGTTCATTAGAGGTGTTTTGTGTTAACCGGGAGAAGTAGCCTGATGTAGGCACTGATGTGCTGAGCTGCTTCCAGACAGAACATGACCCCCACAACTGGCCTTAAGCCAGGAACAAAAGAAGACTGGCCCTGCTCAGAAGAGCTGAGTAAATAACAGGATAACTTGGAGACAGAGACGCAGGGCAGGCAGAGGGGCTGAGATTGTATCACATCTCCCTGGTCCCAACAATAGGAGGAGATCCTATTGTTGTATAATTAACATTAATATTTAAATGCACAAGTTTAGAGGAAGAAAATCATGAGTCAAAACGGCAGGTTAATCACAGGCCAAAATCTCTCTCCTCTGCCCCAAACGGCCACAATTAACGAACACACACAGGATAATACAAGGAATGTGTAGACACGTAAGAAGCTCTATGCGCAAGAACAATTCAAGGAAGTGATATTTAAGCTCCACACATAGGTTTGTGATCAAGAGATGAGAACCTAAGCAGGAGTCAGCCACAGGCTACACCCAGACTACTTTTGTAAATAGTTTTTTTAGAACCAAGTCACACTCATTTGTTGACTTACTATCTGTGGTGGTTTTTATGCTACTACGGCAGGGATGAGTAGTTGCAACAGAGACAGTGTGGCCTTTAAAGCCTAAAGCATTAACTGCCCGGCCCCTTACAGAGTGTGTTTGCTGACCCCTGCCTGATATAGAACAGTGCAGAAAGCTTTGAAAAATTAGCACTTTCTGCCCAGTAAGTAATAAGCTGATCACAGCGGCGAAAGAGGGCTTGGTTGCAATGCAATTTAGAACCACCCACTGAACCACTTCTCCCATTTTTTCTGGGTCATCTTCCCTTGACTGGCATGCTCTCTCCTGATACCTCACACCATAAATCCCATCCCAGCAACTGGGGTTCACAGCAATCTTTTGGAATCTCACTGGCTCAGGGCTCCCCAAACCCACATTTCTGGGTATTTTAAGGCAGAGACGAGAACCCTTTTCTTTCAAAGAGATTAGCACAATTTTAATTAAATTTTACGTAATTGAGTAAGTCGTCGTGTTACTTGTTCATCTTTTTCACTAAATGGTAATCAAGGAACTTGTCTATTGCCCATGACTATATCCCTCTTGCCTCAGCACTTGATAAATGAGCAGATTAGTTAATGGAACACAGTAATGGGAACCACCTTATGGGCACTTGCTGCCACTCAGGATGGCACTAACACTTGACATTTGCGTAGCACTCCTCTTTCGAACATTCGAGCATCATCTGAACATCATCATCTCATTAATCTTCTCAAGACCAGAGAGCAAGGAAGGGGACGAGGAGACAAGTTTAAACATAGCTTATGATAGTGAATTAACCTCTCAATATTCTCGAACTCATTCTATTTTCTAACACATCCTGCTTTTTTCTTTTCCTACCATGTCCTGGGTCCACCCCACAAAAAAGAAAAAAAAAAGGCATGGAATTGGTAAAGGTGATTTATTTCTCTGAACTTTCAACACTTCTAAGGTTTTCTAGTTTGACATAAAAGGCTAAGTCCCCCAACATTAGTCTCTGTAGAAAAGAGAAAGTAGGAACAATAGGTTAAAAGGCTCACCCCAGAGACTCAGGCAATCTCATGACAGAGTATCATTGCTTAGCAAAGCCTGTGTTCTCTGTCGTAGCTTGGTCCCTACTGCCATAAAGCCTACCCTTTCGAAGCAAAGTCCACCCCTCTGTCCATGCCAAGAAGAGCAAAACCAAGATCAGAGGGTCAAAGATAAGAAGACAAAATTTAGAACTAGAGTGAAACAGAACTTCCTAACTTCCTAGAATAATTAATCAGCCAAAAGTGAAGAGAGAGCTATAAGGTGGGCGGGGCGGGGCAGGGGTGGGGGGAGGCCTGTCATTGGAAGTATCAAGGAGGAACCTGGTGGGCCTTAGAGAGAAATGTTACATAAAGGAGATTTTTTTCCCCTTGGCCAGGAGAAAAATCTACTTGGTTTCCAAGTTCCCACTCAAAACCCACAAATCCTGGAAATGAGTTAAAATTTAAAAATGTTAATATATACAAAAAATAAATAAATATATAGATATGTAGATATATACACACATACATATATATATATATATACACCTCATTTACTATTAAGAAAAAAATCTGCTCACAAAATATTAAAGTTTTAACAGTAAGTCTCTGTATCATGTAATAATGAGTAGTTTATATATTTTTTCCATTTATCATTTTTTAAAGTTTTCTTCCTTGAACACAATTACTTTCATAAATAAAACAAAAAAGTACCAGTTTTAAAAATCATTACAGAAATCATAGAACCAATTATTACTTGTCACATAATGCATTCTATGAGGACCCCTCAAGGTCACAAGGGCAGTTAGTGTTTACTCCAAAGAACAGAGGCCGCAAAGCATGCATAATATTAAAACCTTGGCAACCAAGACAGCAGAGACTCAGCTCTCCGACTGGTCTCACTTTCTCTCAGATCTGAAAATCCCCCCAGCCTTCATAGGAGACTGACACGGGGACACCAACCTGCACAGGTGTCACAGGTTCAAGAAACCAGAGAAGCACGAGAGGAACCCAGGGTTCTTGGGCATTGACCCACATGTGAGGAAGTCATGCTGGGCAGCCTAGCTGGCAAACTGGAGGGTGCCAAGGTGACCCAGGATCTAGTAAATGGACATCTGACCTTCCGAAGTCACTGGGGGAAAGCCAGTGTTGCTATCTTACAAGGGAGACTTTTATAAGCTGACTGGCATAGGCAATGACCAATCAGAATGGAGAAAGCAGGGCACACTGGAAGGCCCCAGGCAGCAAATATTTACCAGCCAGTGAAGAAATATTTTAGTGTTTAAGCAATCTGAACATCCACACCGGCACCTGCTGGTTGAATACCAACAATGGTTTAAATGGTTTAATACCCCAGTAGAACCTAATTCCGCTGTTTTTGCCTTACGGCCTTCTTCAAGATCAAGTAATCTTCGGGCTCTAGAAATGACTGGAAATTGCACCTTTGCCTGAAAAATACCCCTGGTGGTAGAGTCTTCTAAGTAAAAGAAGACACAGCCCAAAGAAACGGGCAATGGAGGTTCTGTATCCAGAAGACAACTGCCAAGAATCTTTCAAAGAAGGGAAATGTGTTGTACCCTTCATTGGCTAAGCAATATAAGCGAAAGGAGAGATGATGGACTTTGAGGGGTGACCTGTGAACCTGACTGCCACTCCCATTTTCTCATTTCAGAACGTAAGGGTCCTAGAAATAGAAACAGAATCAATGGATTACATAATTTCATCCATGAGTCTGAGCTGAACCTGGTCTGTATACAGACTCCATAATGAGCTCTGAGTCTCCTACTAGACCATAAACCTGCAAAATAAATCCCTAGAAAGACATCTACAAAGCAGTTCAGTAAATGTTCTTTCTCTTTTAATGCAGGGGGCTGAAAGAACAAAGAAAAGTTTTATTTGATTCTGTCCCCCAATTCCTCAACGTGGTCACACCAAGGATCATAAGCATTTGGTAACATTATGACATTCCGTTTTCCTTTTAGGATCTTTTGACAGTCTTAGTTTGAGGGGTTAAGACACACCAAAACAGAAGCTCAATCATAGATTTTTAAACTCTAAGATAAAAAAAAATAAAATTTGGGGCTACAATATAAAAATCATTATGAAAGTCAATGTCCTCTCCCTTGCTTCCCCTTAGGAATTTATGGAAGCTTACTCAATGAAAATTGGGCAGTTCCTACCATTGCCCTGATCTTATTTTCAACCAGACAACCAGCTAATACTTGGAATTAGGATATAGAGACATATGATAGACGTGAGCTCTTGGCAGAAATTGAAAGAACAAAATGACCGCTTACCAAGGTCAATGACTTCTTAGCTCCTGGGAGAAAACATAATCATCAAACGAGGCTCTGTGGGAAGCAGGGATGATTGGGTAAATGGAGCTAACATAACTAATAACCATCCTTTGCCAGGCTTCTCCAAATAGGGCTGCCATCCTGGAAGAAAGGAACACAGAGGCTGGGTCCAACAGCTCCAGCTTTGGAGATGTCACTTGCCCTTTTCTTCCAGAAACATCTGCTTCACATAGGAAGAAGGCTTTCCAAATCAAAATGCCATACACAGCCACGGGCATGTTTCTTTATTCAATCAAGAGTTTAATTACATTGTTCCTGGAAGGAAAGCAATGCTGCCACAAAACAGTCAAATTATACATCTCAAGCTTAGAGTAATTCAAGGCCTAAAACTTGCAGAAGGTGGACAAGTCCATGAAAAATTCCCCCAACTGCATTATTTACAGGAAGCTCGGCTTAGATTCATTAAAAAGAAAATGCAATGCCTTCTAGTCATCATCTTCTCAGGTCAGGTCAGTGGTAAGACAGACGGTGAGATAAGATTTCCCCTCCTCCCCAATCCTTCTGCAACAAACCAGAGACAAAATCTCACTAATCTGGTGTTTCCCGTGCATTTCACTGCAATAAAAACCTCAAGATGGCCTGAGAAGTAGAGATCCAAGTTCGAACCGAAAAGCACATTTCTCAAGCAGTGGGTGATGCGTGGTTCAAAGCTACTGCATTTACAACGCCCCAGACGACACGGGTAGCCATCTAATCCATTAAAATGCTGGACTAGCAATGGTCTCTCAAGTGAGCCAAAAAGGAACAATGGTTTGGATAAGGAGAACATGCTGAAGTTCAATTTAATGAAGATTTCTCTTTAACATTTCTCAATTGACTCCTCATCACCTCTTCACCCTCGAACAATAAATATTTAGATTTGGTGTTTTCAGTGTAATTCTGATTGCCTCCTTGGATGCCAGTTTCCAACAAGACAAACTTAAGGTGCCACAAAGGAGAACAATTAAATCCTATGAGTTAATGGATATTTGAAAACCCCGTTTGGTAAAAATTGGAGAGAAAGGAAGACGTAATGGTACCACAGCTGTGAGAGGAAATGAGAAGGAAAGCAGCGATGCCTTTATTTTCCTGCCTGCAGAGATTTGTCTTCCAGCCAAGTCGTCCAGCCACCCTACATTTCGTTCCACCTCAATTCCAAAGGAAGAGCACCAAGCATTTCTTCACAGCATTCTGCACTCTTACAGCATAATAATAACCAAGCACTAACTGAGGGTCTGGGATAAAGAAAAATTAGCCTTGGTCGTTTTCTTCACTCGGCTAATGGTTTCATTAGGGAGAGTCTTTACGTGCATTAGCAAAACAACGCCATGCTGTACATGATTAGTAGCAAATACTGGAGTAGGAAGCATAATTCTTCAAGCTGCTGTGGACTTGAGTGCTTCGAGCCTTGAGAGCTGTATGTGAGGAACATGTGAAGAGGATGGATGGATGCCAGCCCCATGACAGTTATTCTCACCTTGATGCTGTTTAATGAGCACAACATTTGGTGCTCCAAAGGTAAGTCGCATCAAAGAGCTATGGTGGCACTGACTGTTTCTCTGCCCACACTGCTGACTCCTTAGCCATGTCACCTCTTAGAATTTAATGTAGGTTCTAGCAGGAAGCATGTGAGAATTCGAAGGATACATCTCAAACTCTGACTTGCATCCACGTCCCAAAGGGACCTCGTTAAAATGAAGATTCTGGGTCAGCACATCCGGGATGGAGTCTGAGGTGCTGCATTCTAACAAGCACCCATGTGGTGCTGGTGTGGCCCGTCCACGGGCCACACTTTGAGAGGCCAGGTATTACAGAGGAATGAGGCAGTTCTGAGGGCCCAGGAACAAACTTTTCCCTCTGTGTGGAAGAAGACAGGCGGAGCTCACATGTATTTCTCTTGGAAGGTGATCTGCTTTGGGGAAATCATTTTTACCTGGTCATGTCCTCTAAATGATAAAGCAAACGTTTGAGTTTTTTATTTTGTTTTGTTTGGTTGTTGTTAAGACTCATCTATTTATTTATTTGGGAAGAAGGAAACCGAGCTCAATATTTCAACCTGATGCAAAAATAAATGGAACGCTCCCCAAGTTTCAAAGAGACTATATGGCAGGTAGAAAAAGAGACAGAAAAAGACTGAGCAAAACTAGTGAACAGTGGTTTACCCTGGAGGCATGGAATTTGGCAGATGGTCCCTTTCTAACACCTACACTTCCACAATACTGTACTTAAAGTTTTACAATAAGCATATATATCTTTTCTTTGAAAGGATTTATAATAAAGGTACATATATAACTGTACACAAAACTTCGAGAGGACCAGGTTTTCATCCCTACATGACTGTCAACTCTGTAGTCCTAGTAATATCACTTTGTGCTGCTCTGACCTCCTGTGAGACAAACTGGGGGACTGTGTACACTCTTCAAAATTTGTAAGAAATAGGACAGAGTTAATCAGTTTTAAACTCTTAAGTTTTAGGATCAGTTTATTTTCACTGTGCATTTCACAGGTGAATCCACCAACCCATAGGTACTCATGAGCAAAATCTCTTATCAGCAATCCCAAATTGTTGCTTTCTTTTCTATTAATACAATCTGCAAAATAATAAAATGCTTCAGGAACCACACATTTGTATCCAATTTCACCTTTGGCTTAGTTAAGCAAAATTGTCATCTCTGAATAAAGGCTTTCAATGTTTCCCAAAGAAGTTTCCTTGCTGACAAAGCTCTTTTCATAAAATCATACAGTTGTCCCTGATTTTTTTTAAAAAATGATGCACCACCTTTTTAACAGAAAATTGGGTTATTGATTAATTGATTACACGCTGCTCACAAATGCCAACTTAAGCACAAGTAAGGAGACACTATCGAATGTTCATAACTCAAAGGCTGCAAGACCACGCTACATGGTCGCATTATTACTGTCTCCTATTTTAATGAAGACATACCACAGCACTTTGTTGGCCTAATTTACACAATACATCAAAACTATGTGAAATGCCCTTACGCTACAAATGGGAGAGGAATTACAACACATGTGTGACTTACAGAGCTTAGTCTCGCTGTTAGGGTCGGGCATTAGCATTCCAAAGCTGTCCCTGCAATGTTTGTCTTTTATAAGGTGGCAGTGGATTTCTTTTCAGAGGAAATTAAAGTGAATGAAGCTGTCTTAGAATTTATTAGTGAAAACGGTGACATTTGAAAATGATTAACAGAAAATTGAGTTTTTATTTAGGATACTCAATAATCTAGAAGTGTCTAAATAATAAATGGCTCATAGAAAACTGCCATCTATTTGGAGGGGAAAAGTGAGTATTATCAAAATCACAATAATATAACACTAATAACATCTTCTATTTATCTAGGAATTACAACATGCATTTGAGAAATGTGTGCTTCAAAGCCAAGCTTTGAATCATAGGTCTGCAATTTACTAGCACGAACCAAATCGACTAACTTCCTGGTGTCTCACTTTTGCCACCTATAAAAGGACATAGTATTAGTTCCTCCCTTATTGTTTTACTGTGAGGGTAAATAACTTATGTGGGGACACACAGCAGTTAGGACTGAGTTTGGCGACACACGGCAGAAACCCCTGCAGAGTGGTTTAAAAAGTAGAATTGTCATTCTTCATAGTAACAAGAAGCCTAGAAGGGCGCAGTCCCATGATGTTACTGCTGCTCAAGGAAGTCATGAGGGACTCAAGCCTCTTCCCACCCTTCTCATTGTCTCTAACAGGTGATGTAATAGAGAATGGCTATTCCGACTGCAGGTTTCACTTCCACTGTCCAGACAGAAAGGAGGAAGCAATGAGGAGGAAGGGAGTGGTTCTCAGGTCTGGAGAGTAAACTTCCTCCAAAATCCCAAGGAGTCTCCCAACTCCATGCCATTTGTCAGAATCATGTCACATGGCCACTCCTTGCTACAAGGGAGTCTGGGAAATAGAGTCTTAGCTGGCACACTGCCACTTAAGGGAAATACCCCTTTATTAAAAAAGGAAATAATGGGTAATAAATATTTCATACTCATTATCTGCCTTATTTTAAACCACTCAGAATCTCATAACACTGATTATTATTATTACACTTCTTTATACTTTATGTATGCCTCAGCTCAATGAGATTAACTATGGTGTATGAGTTCAAAAACACAGACATCTCTTTGCAGTAGCTCATTAACACAGGGGAGATTTAAATACTAATTAAAGAAGTTTCACTGGTGACATGGAGGCAGGCTAAGTCTACAGGGAAATAGACATGTGACATCTGTTCTCAGACTAGACCTTCAACTGAATCTGAGTCATATGTAGAGAAAAATTATAGACCCTAGATAAAAGAATAATTATTATCTTAAAGGATTTTGTAAGGCAAGGGGCACAAACAGTATGACAAATTTGATAGGGAAGAAGAGGGTATCAGTGTACTCAGTCACTGGACATAGTAATGCTTTAGCAGTGGGAAGGTTCTAGATAGGCTGACCAGATGTTCCATTTGAAACGGGACAGAAAACAACGGTACTGTCCCTTTTCAAATGGTGCATCTGGTCAGACTGGTCTCACTGGGCTAAATTCAAGGCGTCAGTCGGCTGACCAGCTGCACCGTTTGAAATGGGACAGTACTGTTGTTTTCCGTCCCATTTAAAATGGTATGTAAGGTCAGCCTAGTTCTAGTTCTGGAGCTTTGGTGGCCTTGCCACGGGTCCCTAACCCCCCCGCCACGGACTCCTGCTGATCCACGGCCTGTTAGGAGGTGAGTGGTGGGCCAGCGAGTGAAGTTCCATCTGTATTTACAGCCACTCCCCATCCCTCGTATTACTGCCTGAGCTCCACCTCCTGTCAAATCAGTGGCAGCATTAGATTAGTTGTATAATTATTTCATTACAAATTACAATGTAATAATCATAGAAATAAAGTGCACAATAAATGTAATGTGCTTGATTCATTCTGAAACCATCCACCCACCCCTCCCCTTGGTCCATAGCAAAACTCTCTTCCATGAAACCCGTCCCTGGTGCCAAAAAGGTTTAGGGACTGCTTACACGACACCACAGCAGCCATCTGGCAGAGGAGGTGTGATGCCTGCCAGGAGATGGAGCTACCTGGGGACACGGGAGAAGACCAGTGGACACTCCAGACTGCCCATGTAGGACAGTCATCAGCAGCACAACTTGTTAATGACATACGTCCTGGGACTCCTGAAATATGTAAGGGAGGCACTGCAGGGGGCTGGAGGCCTGTCTTAGAGAGTGGGGAGCATTAGTGGCAAGGAGGAGTAATTTAGGTTATGTGCATGCTAATTTATTTAATCCAGACCAATATAATACTAGCATAATCAATGCTAGGTACCTTTCATTTAAGTGGTTAGTATACCTAAGGTAATAGTTACATGTATCTTCTTAAATAAAGTTATAAACACTCTCCAACTGAGGTATTCTTACCCTACTTTACAGATGAGGAAACTAGGGGTCAGAAAGAAAGAATGCCTTGCCCCTAGTTCTCCCATCTAGAAAGTTCTAGGACTGGGATCTAAATTCAAGTTCACCTGATTCAAAATCATACCTTGAGCTCAAACACTGGCTCAGTAAACAAAGCGCTGTCCTGATTAATTTTTAGAGAGGATATAAAACCACATAGTGGCTTTCCAAGTTAAGTGAGCATGGAAATCACCTACAGAGCCTGTTAAAAACGTTGTCTCCTGGACCCTCCTGGTCTACCCAGGGACTCTGACCCAGGTGGTGGGAGGTGGAGCCTGGGCATCCGCATTTTATTTGTTTTATTATAAAGCTGAGTCAAAGTGGTGCTGATGCAACCACACATGGAGAAATGTGCAGGCGTATTATGGGTCACAGAAATTTGAATTCTCAGAATAGCCATACAAGAGTGAAATAATCACCCTTATTTTAAAGAGGAAGAAATGAGTTTAGTGGGATCAAGGAGTTCTGCTTGGCATTGCACTCTCACAAAACAAGATACTATTTTTTAAATAAAGTTTTCACTTCAGAATAGTTTTAGATTCACAGAAAACTGTGAAGACAGTACAGAAAGTTCCCACACACTCCACAGCATTTCCCCTATTATTATTAATGTATTAATATAGCACATTTATCAAAATTAGTGAGTCAATGTTGGTGCAGTCCATCCTTCAGATTTCTTTCTTTTCACCTGAAGCCCCTCTCCTGGTCCAGGGCCCCACACAGGACAGCACATCACATTGTGTCATCGTGTTTCCTTAGGTTCCTCTCGGCCCCGACGGTTTCTCCGACTACCCATGTTTCTGATGACCGAGAGTCCTGAGGAGGACCGGTCAGGTATTCTGTGAGACGTCCCTCAGTTAGGTTTTGCCTACTGTTCTCATATGTGACTGACATTGCGCGTTTGGGAAATGATGATTCCCAGAGACGAAGTGCCATTCTCATCTCATACCACACCAGGGTTACGTGCAATGAACATGATTTATCACTGCTGCTGGTGGCCTTCATCATCTGACTGAGGAGGTGTGCATCAGGGTTGTCCTCTGTAAAGTCACCCCTGTACTCCCTCCGAGGAAGTCACTGGACACAGCCCACTTGACAAGAGGCAGGTCATCTATAGAAATTATTTGGAATTCCTCTGCATAGGAGATTTGTGTACTCTTTGCCATTTATTTATTATTCAGTAATTTATTTACAGCAGTATGAACGCATGGATATTTATTTTATATTTTAGGTTATAATACAGAATCACTTGATTTACTGTGTTACTCAAATTGTTCCAGCTGTGGCCATGGACAACTTTCAGTGAGCTCCTATATCCCTGTGGCATACTCCATCAGTGTGTGTTTTTCATCTCTTTAAAAGGACTTCCTTTTCCTTAGTTTCTGGCATTACAAGATGCTCCAGGCTTATCTTATATACCAGGGGTGCCAAGAAAATATATACATATTTTAAGGGATGTTATCTATGTATTACTTTTCAAACATCAATTGAATTACAGTAGCAATGTGTAGTATGACATTCACTCAAAAGAATCAAAGGAATGCTAGTGTCACCAAGAGACAGGTAGGTGACACTAGCTCACCTCAATGAGAATTTGCCAGGACAATGGATAGGACGAAGAGGTGTGGTTGAGTTCCCCCATATTCTCCTGACTTAACACCCCATGACTTCTACCTCTGGGGGCCCTTAAAGGATGTGGTGTGCCATAGAAAACCGGCTGCACTGGCGGTACTTCGGGAAGAAACTGAAATGGCACGTGCAGCGATACAGGTGGACACTTTGGTCAGAGTTGCTCAAGCAGCACTTGGCCGTAATCAGAAGTGTCTGAATGCTGATGGTGACCACTGTGAGCACCTCTTCTAATGGCAGAACTTAAACATGACATATTCATCTTTTGTTATTGGTATATATTATTATACTTTCAATAGTGTTTTCCTTTCTTAAAATACATATACATTTTTTGGCACCCTCTGTATTTCCAACCTAAGTTCTAGAATCAGCTATTCTTTCAAGGGACCCTTGTTTCTTTTATTGGAGAAGGCTATTATAAATTAAGATTTTGGTGAATAAAAATGTAAACTGCCCTTACTCTTTTCCCCCTTGCCTTTGGAAGGTATCAAATATATACTAGTGAGTGAATGAATTAAAAGTCAGAAGACTGGGTTTTGTTTTCTTATAGAACTAGTAATTTCAGTGTGCTCTGAAACAAATAGCAAACCATCAGTCTTCACATCACTCATAAAACATGTGAGATGAATTAGCTACTCAGTCCACGTTTTAGAGGTATTGGGAGAGGAGTTTAGATAATGCAGGTGAAAGCCATTAGAAAATACGAAGTATACAAACATAAAGAAACATCATCATCATCATCATTTACCAATTATTAATTATCATACTCTTATATGAACAAGTATTTATTTAAGCTGAAAATTCTGGGCTGGCTACTTGCCCTTTAGCTGTAAAAGGTACAGAAAATCTCTTATGGGTGAGCTAACACCCTTTTATGCATTAGTACTAAAGGATTTTGGCATCCTGAATCGAAAGTTTTTATGCACTTTGAAGCTGCGTGAGAAAGACAAAGGATGGAAACAGTAACTTCCAGCCCGGACTTATTTCCACAGTGCAGGGGCCTAACTGTGCTTTCCCAGCTACTAAATCTCAGGGCTCGAAAAGCAGTGTGTGATCCCTTCTGTCCTTTCCTGAGCAACCTGTCTTCCCAAGACCTCCCCACAATTATTAGGAAAAGCCTTGTAGTCAAAACCTCTTCGTTCTAAAATTACATTATTTGTGCTGTGCTAGTTACTTCTCAGGTGACTCCGCCACTTCCCTCTCCTTTTTCTCCTGGGCTATCACAGAGCTGCTTGGGGAGAGGCTACTGAGCCAAGGAGCTGGTGCTGGTGATCAGAACTGGCGTGGTGGCGGGTGGGTGGTTGGCTGTTAGACATGAGGTGTCCGCCGTCTTTCCTCTTGTCCCCCAGAGCCTGCACATGTAAAGAGCAGTGTCCACATAGGAACACACTCTCTTCCTCTCCAAACACCCTGCCTGCCAGACTCGGTCCTCCCTCACTGTGAAGCCTGTGTTACAGTGCTCTGCTCTTCCTCTCCTTTGCCTGCACTCCTCACTCTTTTGGCTCGTAATACAGCATCTTGTGACTCTGCTCTTCTTCTTTCTTTCTTTCTTCTTTAAAAAAATATTTAAATGCCTAGGTCTTATTTCCCCAAGCACTCTGTAATTCTGTAAGAACAGTGGCAGTATGTTATGTTTTTATGATAAACCAAGTATGACCTCAATAAGTATCTGCTGCATGAATGAAATTAGAAATAGTTTAGTGCTCCCCATGTGCCAAGAACTGTGATCATCCTTTAGTGTAACACTTTTTTTTTAATTAGTGTAACACTTTTTTTTAAATTAATGTAACACTTTTTTAAAAAAAATTAACATGTTCAGCAACAGTTTTCCCAATTTTAGGGATGATGACCCTAAATCATAATGAGGGTCACAGCGAACTGCTCAGTTAACTTTTGTTTCATCATTAGTGCAGTGAGAGGGTCATCTCAAACAACTGCTGAGGTCCTTCCCTGCTTGACTGATGTGCTAAAACACATGAAGCACTGACCCCTTCCGGCTTCAATAGTGCCTCTGTTGTCTCCATCGTCTTGTCTTGGCTCCCACTGACTTCCCCAAAAATAACATTTTAATTTCCAACTCATTCCAGTCCTTAGGAATGGGTCTCCTAAAAAGAACACAGATTCTGCCCCTGGGATTATTCTATTGGAAATGATTACTCACCTATTTTATCTTATTTTATTGTCATGCAGGTGAGTTGACAAATAAATGTCCAGGATGCATTAGTAACAGGGCTAAAAGAGCACATTCTACAGACTTCACGCATTTGCATTTCAGTTTTTGCAAGATTTCCTTGGCTGTGAATTTTTCACAAGAATTGTGGAATGTCCCCAATAAAGTCAGTCATGATGGCATGTCAAGAAAAAAATCCAGCAAAAAGAACGAGGAGTGGGAAAGGAGAGTAAATTTCTCTGTAGTTAAAGGCTGAGTACTCTGAAATTCAACAACTTTAGCCAAACTTTGTGTGATTGCTGCGCAAGAGCAACTTCAGATTCTGTGCAATTTGAGAATCGTCATTCTATGAAAATCAATTAAGCAATGGGATTTACTTAATGGTTAACATGCCTCTAGCACTATGTGAGACACCATAAAACACAGAAGTACTAGGCACGACTTTTCCAATACATACATTATCCCACCACTCCAAAAGATAGCCTGATATTGAAAATAAGCTGTTTCTGACAAATTTTTGGCCAAAAAGTAAACAAATAAACCTTCAGGTTTGGACATCAAGTTGGACTTCAGCAGAGTTAGCGGTAAGGGCTCTGCGACTCAGCTGTCACCACTGAGGCACACGTTGTGTCTAAGCCTCCACGCAGGCACTCATCTTCCAGGAACTGTTGGAAGAGCCCCCTCTCCATTGCCCTTGAGGCCACCTCCTCCTTCTTTGTCCATCCGGCTCATAGCATTGTGTGCAAACTACCACTGCGCGGCTGCAAACACTTCTGCATTTCCCCCTCCCCACTGCAGGTACCGAATTTAGGGGTGCCCACCCTTCCAGTGAACCCGGGCCTGTGCCACTTGCTTCCTGGGAAACCTCTCAGTGCCAGTCAAACAGGAACAGGAGACGCCCTATCCATCCATGCTGCAGCAACAAGGACCGGAGCGACAGTGATGCGTCACACTCCTGTTTCTTTCCGCAGACCCCACTCTTTCCCTGGCTCCTCCTTGCTGCTTTCTCGAAGACTGATTAAATTCTCTCTCCTAAGCTGTAAGAATGAAGTGCACTTTTCCCCCCTGAAAGGCAGTTCTGCCCCTCTATAAATAGAATTTCACTCTAGGGGGAAATAAACAGCAGCTTCACACAACGTCCCACAAAAGGCCTACTCATTTTCTACCGGGACCAGAAAAAGGCCCACAGTTCACGAGCTAAGCGGCAATGTCTCTCACCAGGAGGAACACCAGAGATGTGCATTCAGCGTGGTCCAATCGGCGCGGCGGAGCCCCTGCATCCTCTCCGTGTCGAGTCGGGTGTGGAGCAGGCCAGTCACAGCTCCCCGCTCTGCCAGGCAGCGCAGAGCAGAACCTTCAGAGTCCTGGCAGTGAGCTGTCTGTCTGCAAAGCTTTACTCTTCTTCAAAAACCTCAGTGACACCCCTCAACCCCGGCCACAAAGGCCCCGGCAAATGAGCACTCTGTCGGTTTCATGCCCTGAAGACCATTCCCGATCAAAAGGCCAGGTTCAGGACGGGGTCGCTGGCTCTCCGGGCAGTCCGGGTTCACTCAGCGCCCGCGGTGTGTGCTTTTAGCAGCAAACTGGAGAGGCAGAGGACGAAGGGCAGGGAAGGAGCTGGCTCCAGTGGCCCTTTCAAGTGCCTGTCTTTTTCTCTGGGTCTGAGTATTTTTAAAGAGGAAAAGAGGTGAAGGGAGGGGACAAAATGGTGTGAAACCCAGCAGACCCTTTTAAGATGTGCCTTCTTTTCTTGCGCACTGAAGAGAAAAAAGGTAGATGGAACACCCTAGGAGCATTGTCAGAGCATTTTCAAGGGCTTTAAATCTCAAGCAAAATGAAACATGTCATGGCCTCCAAGAAATACAGGAAACCTCAAAACAGGAGACTCTATGATGTCATTACAAGTCCATCTCCCAAAGGCAAAGCGATCCAAGGAGGCTTCGAGCTAAGAACAGACAAGTGTGGGGCTTCAAAGCACTGCCCATCGACGAGATTTTTACAAAGAAACCAAACCCAGGGTCCCTTCCATCAGTGGGTTTTCAGTCCCCTGACGCAGCGTTTCTCAGTCACCTGGGATTCCAAGTCAGTATGTCTGAGGGTGGCCTGAGCCTGTATTTCTAAAAGGCCTGCAAGTGATGCAAAGTAGGCTGCTCCATGGACCACGCTTTGAATAGCAAGGCCCCTAGGACAGCTTCTCAGACTGGGTCGCACGCTGGAATCAACCGTGAAATACCCAGGCTGGGCTGTGTCCTACAGATTCTAAATTAATTTGCATGAGGGAGGGCTGAGCACTGACACCCAATCAGGGTGACGGCCCCTCCCATAGAGGGAAGACTCTTGGGACAAATTGTGCCTAGCGCTGCACTTCAACCAAGCAGGAATGTGCTTCCAGGTGTCGGTGCTGTGTGGACGCTGGTGTCAGTGTGTCTGCAGAAAATGGATGTGGTTAAGCAGAAAGGAGTTCATGGGGGAAGAGAACTTGGATGAGGAATCCACTGCGGTTGTGCGGCACAGTGCCCAGTTTGATCAGTATGGCACTGTGTCAGGTCTCACGTAGCTGAACCTATTAGTCTCTACATCCAGCAAAGGTGTGGACCGTGGCCTGCTAAACCATGGTCAACTAAACAAAGCATGGGCTGTGCTGTGTTCAGAATTGCTGTTGAGGTCTTACTATTTTATTTTATTGCTAAGTCTTTAAAATCTTCAACTACAACAATGAAATTGAGGAGAATTCTAGAGTGGCCTACTTGTGCCTGTGAAATTTTCTATTTGTAAAGATTATCCCAATGTAAATGTAGCTCATGTTAAAATAATAGTAAAGTAAAAATAGCTAGAATTTGTAAAACACTGATTAGGTGACAGACATTAGAATAGAATAGGTACATCTATTCTATACACATATATGTATGTATGTGTGTGTGTGTGTGTGTGTGTGTGGTGTGTGTGGTGTGTGTGTGTGTGTGTGTGTGTATCTGTTGGAGTGAGTTTATCTACACTTTTGAGTGGGGGGAAGAGAGGTTATCTTGTCTCCACTATACAGATGGGTAAACCAAAGTCAAGCACATTAGCTGGCAGGCTTTTTCTACCTAGGCTGTGTCAGTTGTCTCATCATGGCCAAAGACCACAGGACCATGCAACCAACGCCTTTGCAATTTGCAGTGGTAGAGGAAAGGTTTAAGTTCAATGATTTCTAAATGAGCCGTAACTTAAATCTAAGAAAACACTTACCCATATTTGCAAGAAAGAGTAATGAAGAGAAAATGTATAGGAAAGAAGCATGTTGAAAATATAATCCAAAAACTGCAGTTTTTTAAATGTTAGTTTCATTTTTCCTTTTTAATTCACCAAGAGGGATCAGGTGCACATTTCGAAGGAGGCCACAGGAAACTGAAATGTCCCTACACCAAACCTGCTCCGATAGAAAAGGTGGCGTCCTATTTTCTCTGCTCAGTGACAGCTTTCCGAGAAGTAGCCTGGTACACATGCTTATTAATAACCGTTTGCATTTGTCTAGCTCTTCACACTTTCCTAAATCCCTTAGCCTTGCCTACACTGGCTATGTTCACACGGTCCCATACGCTATTTCTAGACACACAGGATAGACGGATTCTCGCACATCCATGTCGAGGACTGCCTACATAATTTGCTTAAATTTATACATGATTGTGCTGAGATTAGAAACAAAGTCTTTGTCATGAACTCATTTCAATTCATTCAACCAACATTTGAGGTAGCCCCCCTAATCCACAGGGAGTATGTTCCAGGACCCCCAAATGGATACCTGAAGCATGGAATAGAACTCCATCTATGCTATGCTTTTCCCTGTAGATGTTTTCACTCAAAGGCAGCACTTTACGCCTTCAGCCTTCACTCTGGCACACCTCAACTGCCAGCATCCCTAATCTTGGGCTTTGGGGCTATTAAGTAAGTAAAATAAGGGTCACTTTAACACCAGCACTGTGATATCAGGACAGATCTGATAACTGAGAGGGCTATTAAGTAATTAAGGGGTGGGGATGTCATACCTTGTTTTACTGCACCCCAATTAATTGCAGGTCACAGATGTTTCACGATTTACAAACTGAAGGCAAGACCCTCCACCAGCAAAAGAATTTCTGACTTGTAAAAACTATGCATGATGCCAGATGGGAAACAGACTTATTAGGGTTATCACTTTGTGAGGTATATGAACATCTAATCACTATGTTGTTTTGTACACCTGAAACAAATTTTAAAAACAAAACATTTTAAAAAAAGATTCTGATTGAGATAATCACTTTATTGTGGGGATCTGGAACCAAACCCACCGTACCTCTGAGCTAGGCACAGCTGTCCAGTGCGGGAACACCAGACCAAGGGATGATTCGCGTCCTGGGCGGGATGGGGCGGGACAGGGTGAGATTTCATCATGCTACTCAGAACAGCATGCAATTTTCCATTTCATATTTTTGGACTGCAGTTGACAGCAGGTAACTGAAACCACGGTAAGCGGAAATGCAATTTAAGGAGAGATGGCTGTACTGAGGACGAAGAGCTACTATCTTCAAGAGAGTACCCTAAGGTCTTCCCAGGTCTCAGCAGGACTCTTGCCAAGCTTAGCTCTCTTCGCCTTGGATGTACTGAGCGTCTCTGAATTCTTCCCATTTCCTCCTACCCCAGGGCCTCCCCACTGACTTTCCTTACCTAGTATTCTCTTCCTGATCCTCCCAAACATTCCCTCTGTAAGTTAACGCGCTCTGAGGCATCAGCCAAAGCTTTCTCAATACCCTCCTACAATACTTGTCTTCAAAGCCTCATTTCATCTGAAATTATGGATTTGTTAACATAATTATTGATTAGCATTTCCATCCCACTAGGCTCAAAGCTCCATCATCACCTTAGCACACACTCAATAAATGAAAGAAGAAAGGGTCAAAAAGTCGGGGGGGGGGGGGGTGTATTTATGGTGATAGGCTGCCAGATCTGCCAGGAAAAACACTGCCCTCATTCTTACCATCCCTTTAGCCTGCTTCAAACGTGACCAACACCTCTTCACACGCCCTTCTTTTTGCTTTTGTTTTGTTTTGTTTGGGCCAAACTAAGGACACAGGCTGAATGAATGCACTTGGTCAACCCATCTGGCTAACATCAATAGATTAATGATGCAATGCATAAACATTGTAGTTGATATTTTTCTGTCTGTCCACTTGGTTTGTACTTCTTTTTACTTAATGAGTATCTCATTCTGCCTTGTATCCTCTTTGGCTACGTCTGTGCCTGGCACCTGGACTTGATGATTAACACTTAGAGGACAGAAACACATTTAGGGCTTTCATTTCATTGTTTGTAACCCACAGCAAAAGCTCGGTAATTCTTATCTCGAAAAAAAAGCTTAATCTTATTTGATCCTTATAATACCCCAACGATTTTGTTAGGCATCAACAGTCCTACCCGAAAAAAATAAGAACACAAATTTTAAGAGAGAGACAAAACAGGTATCCATAAATGACTGTACCGTAAGCTCAAGACTGTGCTAAACCTGTGGGTTCTCATATATGACTTGGGGGACCTCACATAGGACAGCACATTAAATTTGGGGCCCTTGATTATCAGAAAGATATAAACAAACTGGAGGGAGATCAGGTAGAAAAAAACAAACATGCTTATGCTTCTGGAGGGGTATGAGGAAAGATTAAATGAACTGCATATTTATAGTCTAGGTAAGAAAAGAGTCAGGGGCATGGGCAACAATGATATCTGGCCAAAATTATCTAATTCACCTTCAGCACAAAAATGTAGAGTGTCACTGGGGAGGGAAAACAGGAGCCGAGAGCTGGGGGACAGGAGCAATAGGACAGGACTGTTGCAGATGAATCGTAACGTAAATTTTTAACAATAACTGATAAGCTGCTAAGAAGTTTCCCAAGGGAGACAGTGAACCAACTATCCTTGGAGATGTCTCAAACCAGAGAGAGGAAATAACTAGAAATTGTCCTGCAGGGAACAGCTCTGCCCAGGCATTAGACATGAAAGAAAAAGCTTTGTAGATTCCCTCTCTAATTTATATTCTCTGGAGATCCCGTGAGACTGAGAGAAGATGTAGAAACAATGGACTGAGGACCTGGGTGGCAGGGGTTTGCTCAGATGTCTCCGCCTTGGCTCACATCTCTAATGAGTCCGCACAGAGGCAACCCACTAGAGAGGCCACTGCTGCCACCATCCCCAGGCTCTGTTTCATCCAGGCCCTTCATCAGCCTGTCCCACAGGAACAAGTGAAACAATTAGGAATCCAAACAAAAACGGGGAGGTGTTGTACATGTACACGTGCAAGTGTGGCTGTTTGTTTCAAACCCGCAGTCGTGTATGGAACCATGATGTTTATCATACTGGAAACATAACCAAGTTCAGATGGCCAGATTAGGATTTGTAACTCAGACTCAGCATCTGCCGTTATAGCTCTGGGACTGACTCACCCTTCAGTTCTGTCATATTCAGGAGATTCATAATGTCCCTCAAATTAAGCCTGGCACCTCAGCATCCTGCTTTCCTGTAAGTGCTATGCTATGTAGACATAATAAACAGGGTAAGACTGGATACTGACAAGGTAAAGATCGCTCTAGGTATTCAATAATCTGACAGTGACTATGGATCTTTTTTCCAGTTTAAAATAAGTGTACATTGTGGGAAGGTGTTTAAGGACAATCTGGGCTAAAATAAGCATGAAACAGTATCAGGCAACAACTTCCCAAAGTTAGGCCGCTGATAACATCTATGCATAAAAGCAAAAGGTTAATTGGTAGGAAACACACAGTAACTACTGATAATATTAATGCCTCAAAGCAAATGGTTGACTGGATAACTTATGATTAAGTAATATTGTGGGATATTATACAGCAGAGAAATGACTGACATACAGTAATATGCAACCTCATAGATAAATATCAAATATTTAATATTCAGCAAAAATGCAAATCAGAGAAGAATACATACATTATATTTATTTCATAATGGTCAAGTAAAGGCAAAGCAAAATAACATGTTAAAAATGCATACATATGGGGCAAAACTATAAGGAAAGTAAAGGACTACTTAACACAAAAACCAAGAAGATTGCAGGTGGGTACAAGGGTATTTGTTTCATTACCATTATTGTTATCGTGATCATCGATGTTACTGTTATTAATTATACCAAATAGTATATGTATAGGTCATAATTTAACTAAATCATAAACTGTCAAAACTACTAATATAACTAAAGTTATCTAGTCCACACCCTCATTTAAGAAGGAAAATAGGTTGCACAAAGAAAAATGACATAAAAGTACTATCAGATTTTAGAATGCTACTAACCCATCAGTTTAAACCGATCAGCTTTTTTTTGTTTTTTTCTCTAGTGAGTGACACAGGCCGTGATTTAGCATCTCCTCTTTCACATCAGACACAATCTCAACAAAACCCAGCTCCTTATTTCTTAGCAAATCAAAAGCAGAAAAGGGAAGGGCGCTATGAAGAAGTCTTAGGACAGAAGTTCGAGCAGGAGACAACCAAGTACATAAAATGCACACTGTGCATCAGGAATAAAAATTTTAAGAAAACAAAAGCAGCAGCCTTCAGCCATATGATGGAAAAAATAAGCAACCCTGAATGATGTAATATCTTCAGAAGTCATCCCTATAACGTCAGACAGTGCACTCACTGAGCCACAGTGATGCCGTAGTCCTAATATGGTTAAATTATGTTCCACATGCTTAAAAGGCAGCTAAGTGAATGAATACTTTTTAAAGATGGTGGAAAAGTTAAGAATAACTAAAAATATTGTTTTTTTAATAAGAAACTTCAGTTACCAAGAAAACTGACCTGAGAAAATATTTTAACTGTCTAGCTCCTTTATCCACTTACAAAAATGTAAAAGCAGATTTAAGAGCACTTTAGACACCAGGATAATGTTTATGTTGATAAGTCCTCTCATCAGGTCACAGTACTACACTAATTAGTTGGTATTTTTATTAGATCACATCATAAAGATCCAATGAATTCAGTGGAAAATTTTTGTCCTAGATACTCCCAAGAGTAACCTTCTAGCAAGAACCAATCTTTAAAGGATGAGCAAAGTATGAGGGAGAAGTTCCCAAACTGCAATCCATACGCTGTTAAGTCCCATCATAACAACCACAAGTGGCAAAAGGGCCTTCTGCCCTCAAAACTGTGAAATGACTGAGCTAGCAAGAACTCACAGAAGTTAAAATGTGTAAAATTAAGCTAAAGCACAGCACGAAAGTAAGAAGTAGGTTATAGGCACCGGGCTCATACAATTTAGCAGAGAAGAGAAACTTTCCCATTCAAGTCATGTCATAACAACAGACTTTAAAGATACGATCAATAAATACACAATGATTTGTGTGTTTTCAGGTTGAACTTTCCCCCCAAGAAATGAAAGCTGTGAATAAAATGGTTGTTTGGAACTATTTATAAAAACTAGCATGTACTAGTATTACCATTGGCAAATTACCATCAATAGTGACAAAGAAAGAAAATTCAATCATACACATTATTATTATGTATTTCAAAACCATACGCCTGGACAGAGGTCAGGCATTTCCAAACCAAGGAAAACATGCCAACTAAAATCTTGTGTTAAAGAGGCCTGGTTTTTAAATCTCAGGCTAAAATCTGTCAAAGAACTCTAGATCACTATGGAACTTTTGGTTACCAGTGAGACAAGTATATTTCTACAGGTTAGTACAATGTTAAACCATAGAAATATAAGATAAGGAATCAACACTCATGTGGTAGGAAGAAAAAGTGGGATACTCAATGTGCTGTAATCTAGCTGAGTGCTGCAATTACAAAGGAGTAAAATAATTTGTATTTTATTTTTTTGATATTATCTACTTGGCATATATACCATGTAACTTTACCTTGCACATTCTTTTAAATTGGCCTATAGTAAAAATAAGATGGATTATTCATCCTTTCTCATTGACAAGTTTAACAGTTGCTATATTTGAAGTCTTGTTTTGAAGGAAAAGATCTTAAATGCTTTGGGTCACTGCCATGCTATTGATATCATCACACCATCAAGAAATGCTTTGATCTTTGAAAAGTAGTAACTTCAAACAAAATTAAAGTTCTATTATTCCAACCCAGTAACACCCTCCTGCAAAAATAGTATGCCTGGGTTGGCATGACCTACTTTCTTCTAGTGCTCACTCCTGACTCTTCTTGATGCTCCTGAGCTCTATAACGTCAGTAATACTGGCCAAGAGGCCACCAGTCGGAGTCTCCTATGGTAAGAATGCTACTTAGCTATCTGTGGAGTCCAGCTTAAGTTATCACTAAAAGAAGTACTCACGAAAATTTGAAAAATTATCTTTAAGGCAAATCCAGTGATCCTGCAAAGTGTAATACAGCACATTAAACAGGATGCCTATGGATCAGGGTCTTCAATTTACAGTGAGAAAGACTTTCTCGGAAGCCACAAAGGACACAGAAGTGATGCTACACAGTTTAAAGAGGACAGCTACAACTCTGTAGAGACGGGCTGGAGAGAGGCAAGCAGCCCACCAGCAGCCTGCGGAGCAACTCACTGGGCATCGCGTTAGCATGCTGATTATTTAATTCAGTGTGTTTCAATCAAGAGTTACAAAGATCCCAGGCTACATATGCTTCATTAAGGTGTAACTAACTGTTGTGACAACCCATGAAGCTCTTCAGCCCTCTGGATCACCATCATGTAAAAAAAAAAGGAAAAAAAAAAAACAGGAAAAGACGCCTCCATGTTTACATTTTATGAATTGTAAATGTGCATAGTATTTAGCCCTCTCCTTCAGGGATTACAGGACGTTTCAAGAAGCAAGTGACTTTTTATCTTTAGTTATTTAATCAGGAATCCTGGGAGGGCTGATGTCATTACTCTTTTTGCTCAGGCAAAAGGAAGGCTCCCCAAAATTTATATAATACAGTTCATCTAAGAGATTATCATCTGAGATAGATTAATCCAAAAAAAGTGTATCAATGAACCTGTATAGCAAACACTAAGACAGAGTGACAGACTGCTAACATGGTGCAAGTTTCTGAGAGCATAGAGGCCGCCTCTCTGCAAAGTGGGGCGAGCTCTAGCCAGGCAAGAAGGGCTCGCGCACTAGTGAAACCACAGGGGTTTCCAGAAGTTTCTGTATGAAATTAGCACAATCTTATTCACTTCAAAGTCATTCATCTGAGGAGGCTGCATGGATGGTGGAAACCCTCTCTTCTTCATGTGTGTATATCTGTGTTCTAATTTAAGAAGATGCCAGAAACAACTCCATTCTTTTCTAATAAAGTTATCCTATCTGGTAGAAGGTTGAGGAAAAACTTTCACTTGCAAAATTTCGGATGGCAAATTCTCCAAAGACACAGTAAGAGCAGACGCTTTACCATGGAGCCGTAGGGCACAGTCTCCCACGGAAGCGCCCGATCCTTTCAGATGGCAGCACCACCTGTAAGCACGAGGCCCTTCGCAAAGACAAAAGGTGTTGGGCTGGGAAGTCCAGATTTAAATCAGAGCTTGTTTCCAAAGAAGGAACACAGAACTAGATGACCCCTTTCATGAAGCAGAAAACATTCCAGGAGCAAATCACAGGCATTTGAAGACCCTCAGATGACTGAATGCACACACACACACAAAAAGCCAGAAAGGCAGAAACACTCATATTTCCTCCCATAAAAAAAAATGTCTTTGAGGGTAACTGCAGGGCTGGGATTCCCTTGGAAGATGCAGTGTCATCCCTTCCCTCTCCAGAAACAAGTGAAAATAAAATCCCTTTCCACCCCAAATCACACACTCGCCACCGGCTGAGGAAACCATACCGCAGCCTGCGAACTCCCTGCACTGTGGGACAAACTTTCAGCAGGCTTCTCTTGGGAACCGAGATCCGATTAAAACGCTGTCTCTTCAATGAAAATAATGAGGAAGTTTGCTGAGAGGTTAACCTGCCAGAGAATAAATGTAAGTCATACACACTGAGAAGTTATAAATCTCTCCCCAGAAAAAATGCCTATCGGCAGCTCAAGCCAGCCCAGCTTTTAAGAGCATTAAAGCCAATGCACTGAGCCTAATATATTCACATATTACACATGTGGTGGCCGCTTCCCGTGCCTGATAACTCAGAGGGCAACTGCTGCTGCGTTAGTAAATGGATGCTGTGACAGGTCGCCGGTGATTTATACTGCAGCACTCAAAAAGGAGTGGACAGCCGCGCTGCCCAGGAGCCCTCAGGTCCTGCCACGCTCCACTCAACAGCAACGGGTGGGGACATCTGACGTACTGGGCTGCAGAGACTAGAAGGGGACGGGGGAGGCAGCGAGTCTCATTTCACTATGTGCAGGCTACATATACTCCGATAGAGTTTTTCTTCAGTAGAACATAACCCAAACGTATGTATGAGTTAACTGATTAACTAACATGTAGACCTGCTATTTCATTTGTTAACATCTAACATTGAAAATGTTCTCCTCTACCGAGAGCATAGGACTCTACTTGGTGCCTTTGCCTGGTGCTCAAGTCAAATGCAGAAGATGGCATCTTTCAAAAGGCCAACTGAAAGGCCACCATCCTCTTCCTCCTCCAGCACCGTTCAGCAATGTCTTTGGTATAGCAATTTCATAAAAAGTTTCAGCAGCTTCAGACTTCATCTAGGAAGTGGGAAAATGCCCACTACTATTGCTAGTCTCCATAATCCTTTGTTACCCCTTAACGAAGTCTGTAAAACATCCCGCTGAATGGGATGTCACTGCCAGTAAACCAGACACTTGGCCTTATTAAGGGCACCTCCTGCTGGCCCTTTCAGAGAGTGAACTCTGCTTTCTCTAGCATCAGTGCCCAGCCATGTCCCCAAAGAGGGGAAACTGTTACTAAGAGAGAGAGAGGAGAAGCAGATTATGAGCAAAGGCCAGAGTGATGTGAATGAACTGTTTCTCAAAATAGCACCGCCCACTTTCCTGGGACCTGTGCAAACTGCACCATAATTCATTTGCCAGTAACAGGAATGAATTTAGAAGTACAGACGCTTAGAGACTGAGATCCACAGAAATACCCCTTGTATAAGGCCTATTTTTGTCTGCCTTTTCCAACACAGACATGTCTGTTGAGGAAATTAAAATAAAGCAGTAATAGGTGGCCCTAACACTCTAGACAAGAAACTTATGTGGAAAGAGGTGTATTTAATCAACTTATGTATCAGTAAAACACACATAAATCTATCTCCATTTATTTACCTCCACCCTTCGCCGAAGTCGCTTGGGAAATAGCCTTAAGATAATTTAGTGTAACTGCTAAATCGCCATGGTCCTTTCTTGCACACCTCGCCTAATGCATTATGTACCGCCGACTCCTGTCAGGCCCTGCCCGGCAGACTTTCACCCGGCGAGGATGCCCCCTCTGAACTTCCCCTCTCCCTCTGTGCCGCTCTCCCAAACTGCCCAAGACGCGGGGGAGCCTCCTGTGCAGAAGGGTCGGCTCCCTGCTGCATCTAGCCTCCGCGGGTATGGGGGAGGGAATTTAAAAGACACCTATTCATGACTTCGGGGATGACCCCGCCCACCTTCCGGGGAGTAATTGCTGAGGACAAAGCTCCGGCAGCGGCAGCGACGAGCCGGGGAGGAGGGGACCGGCCGGAGAGGGAGGGAGGGAACGCAGCGGGCTGCCGAGTGCGAGGATGCGTGAGCTCGCACACCCTGCGCGCACGCGCGTGCACACACACACACACACACACACGCACGTGCACACACACGCACACGCGCACGCACGCACACCTCTCCCCTCTCTAGCTCGCTCACTCATTCTTTCTCTCGCTCTGACAGAAGGGAGCTGGGGAGTCGGGGTTGGTGCGACCGCAGCTGGCTTTAGGGAGCCTCCCGCGGGTCGGTGCACGACTGTCTGAATCCGCAGCGACCCGGAGAGGCGCATTCTCCGCTCGAATTCGCCGCCCCGGGCAATGCAGCATTTAGCAGGAACAAGGGAGCCGGAGCTTCCAGCTCAGGGGCAGCTGGGGGCTTGGCCCGGGGTTGCCCTTCCAGTCCCGGTCAGTTCCCAAGGCGCTGATTTGGGTCCTCCCACTCTGAGCCTGGCCCCTGCCCCGGCTCCTTTTCTCGTGGACTGGAGAAAAGGTCCTTTCCGAAGGGAGCCGATGCTCAGCAGGCTGTCCTCCACTGCTTCCCCGCAGGCCCAGCCCCTGCACCCTAGCACCCACCTACATTTGGGGTGAGGCCCGGCAAAACGAGTGGGGACGAAATGAGCCATTTTATTCCTTGAGAAATTGTTCCGGCTGTGGAAGCCTCCGCTCCGCATTCGGGGACTGCAGCAGCCGAGCACCCCTCGGATCCCTCTTCTCCTGCTGTCACCCAATCCATTGCCCAAACACTTTTGCCATTTTTTTAATTAGAAAAACTGCGCTTGCCAAGCGCCAGAGCGGGGGTGGGGGTGGGGGGCCGGCTGCCTGGACTATCCCTCATTCGGAGTTGGGAACTGTCCTGCAAATACGTGGGGACTTAGCTTGCGAACTGCATCCCCCGTTAAAAAATTAAATAAATAAAATGAACCGCGCTTCCTTCTCCCCAGCAACTCTGCGCCTTTTTGCAGCACCGCCGTGGTCCCCTCCGCCGGAGCACCCACACACAGAGCCGGCCCTTCCTCGATTGTCCATCCGCAAGTCTAACAACCCCCGACGGAGGCGCCTGCGGCCACGCAGGAGCGACTCGGCCCCACCGGCTGCCTCCCGCGCAGACTTCCTCAAAGCCCCTCCAGACCCCCGCTTGGCCCCGCCGCCCCGCGCCGGGGGTTTCCGAGGTCCTTCCAACGCCAGCCCGGGCCGCCCGCCCGCCCTGCCCCAGCCCGCCAGCTCTCCAAAGCAAGGCAAGTGAGTGCGAAAGCAAAGATGCAGGAGTCCCAGATTTAAAAGGAGCGGAGAGGCGCTCCTCTCCCCAGCCGCCAACAGCCTCCACCCCCAGCGGGAAAAAGTCTTCCCGTCTTTTATCTTTGGCGAGGAAACGGGGGGGCGCAGAGTGGCGAACATCTCGCTCTCTCCCCCTTGACGTGGATAAAATGAGAAGGAAACGGAAGGGGGGGGGGGATCAGGCGAAGAAAGGAAAGACCCTCTTACCGGTGACTTGAAGATGTGCGCTGAGCAGGGTAGCTCCGAAGAGTACAAAAGCCAGCTTGGGTACCCAGACACATCCAAGACTATTCTCCATATTTCAGCCAACACGCGCGGGGCCGGGGGTCGTGGGCAGCGGCGGCTCTCACACACATGCACTCACACACACATGCACACATGCACGCACTCCCGAGCCCGTCCGGCTTCCTCCTCCCGCCCTGCGCCGCTCCTGCCCCAGCCTTTCTCCTCGTCCGCGGACGGAATCAGCAGCAAACGGAGGCAGCAAAAAGTTCCATTCAGTCCGAGCGATTCGGAGCCCCCGTCAAAACCCTGGAAAACTCACTCAAGGCAACAGAGGGGCCAAGAGCAGGGAAGACAGCTCTCCGCGGGGCTTGCGGGTCATCAATACACACAATATCCAGGAGGGACCGAGAGGCGGCAGGAAGCAGAGCTGGGGCCGCGCTGTGCATGAAAAGACCGCGGCTGGTTCCCTGTCCTCCGCTGGGCAAAGTTACAGCGAAAAATCCGCCCGGGAACTGGGGGTGCTGTCCGTCTGTCCTCCGAGAGCCGAGGGGACCGAGCGAGGAGAGGCGGGGGGCTGCTGGGTGGAGCGCTGTCACTTGTTACTGGGGTGTCCGCCAGCAGTGTGTGAGCGGGGAGTTGGAGCCGTACTACCCATTGATCTGGAGAAGTGGAGGGCTGGAAGGGAAAATGTGGAGACCGGAGGGAAGCGAACTGGATCAGGCAAAGCTTCCGCGGGAAGGGGGGTGGGGGCAGCGGGATGACGGCGACGGGAGAGGAGAGTGGTCGGAGGAGGCTCCTCGCAGCTGCACGCGCCCGGGCTACATATCAATGAGCAGGGCTGCCCTCTGTGGGCAAAGCGTGGGAAGTCACTTTTGTCAATGGAGCCAGTGGCTTGGGCGAGCGGCGGGGAGTTCTGCGGCTCTCTCTTCACACTCAGCCCTCAGGAAACTAGTTTTGACTGGAAAACCTAGATGTTTAAGCAGGGTCAGAGGGCCAGGGAGGGCTGTTCCTTCCTTCACTGCCCTCGACGTTCTTGAAAATAGAATTTTTCTTCTGGAAAAAAAATCATCTAACCTAATTGCCTTCTAGGAGAGGTGGGACACGGAGGTCCAGAAGCATGGGGACAAATGCCAGGCCAGCGTCTCCTGACCTAATAGCTAGGGTCCTCTTCTTGCAGGACATCTTATTTCACCTGTGTTCTCTCTTCTCTGGACATGACTCAATGCACTATTCAACACTTTGCAAAAGAATTTATCATGTTCAGGTATCCTGTTAGCTCCAAGGGAACACAGATGTGAATGAAGCTCAGTAAGACTCGGCCTCTACCCTCATGGGGTTTGTGATCTGTTGGAAAAGAGGTCTACATGGATAATTATAAAATATCACGGTAAATAACGATGGTCCACATAATGAGGTGCTTTGGGAGAACAAGAGAGGCACTACTTCTACAACCCCTGGGACGTGACATGAAGGAGCAGAGGGGGGTGGGGGCAGGGAGAGGAGGAAGGAGGGTGGAGACTGGGAGAAAGAGGCACCAGTGAGCAGAAAGGTGCCTTAAGGTGACTCTTTGCACACTTCATCTCCATTGCAGGACCTCAAGCTCCGCTGAAAGGAGAAGTTGTATAGTATTCACATTTGCACCCTTCAAACATCTAGCACAGGATTTGGAATACCACCTATGCCAACACGGCTCTTGCGGAATAAGTGAACTTACAAATGAACAAATCATGTGAGGAGGGATGATGAACAGAAACGCCACTTTGGTACTCTGTGTTTAAGGAGCTGCTTTGGCTGCAGGGTGGCTGCTTTCCTCACTGTATTACATTGTCTAGTCACTCTTTCTCTTCCCCACACTTTCTTGTCACAATCCCAAATTTTCTGGTAGGAAAAAATGTGAATAGTTATTTAAAAACAAGGGGAGTCAAGCATGAAAATATACAGGCTAAAATGTCAGGAAAAGCTGCAAGACAGGAGCACTGGACAGCTGTTCCAGCTCCTCAGCCATGCCCATCCCCTCTCCAAGTCATAATCTCCTGCAGTAGATTAGATGGGTGTGTCCTTTAAAATGGATGGAACTCTTTAGTGACCCCCCCAAATTTCTCACACCCCTGCTGACAAACATCAAGGAGTTTGTGAATACCCTGAAATGTCATTAAGATGTGACTGACTTCTGTGCACCTGCTCTGCTGCCTGGGGAGGGACTCTTCAGCTTTCATTAGACACCTGAAGTGAGTTCAAGCATGCCCCTGCCCAGCGATGGAAAGAAGCACTGGCTTAGAAAGTACAGAATGAGGAAAGAGTTGCAGTCTCCTCAGAGAGTCATGAAGTCTCTGTTCCTGTCATCAGTAGAAGGACGTCCACAAAGTGTGAGGGTAGGAAGGAAAGATGGTCGTGCTGGTCAAATCCTTTCAAAGGGACACTGCTCAGTCTAACCCGTACGACTGATGATCAAGTGACCCTTTAATATGGTCCTTGACCCCTGTACCCTGAGGAGCTCAGCCATCTGCCCCCTGAACAATGAGCTTCTATAAAAGATCAACTTCTCTTCCTCTTAGATACTCATTTGGTTCCACAAGTAGCTTCTGACTTCCAGACTGATTTTGAAGTCTTCTCCTACAAACAGCTTCAGGATTTTCAGATTCACAGCATGGCAGTTTCTATGTGGGAGACACTGGACCACTTTGTCACTCTTCTCAGAGGTGTCAGGTTCGTTTCCCACCTAGTTTCTCACCTAGTCATCCGGAGTTTGTGAATACCCTGAAATGTCATTAAGATGTGACTGACTTCTGTGCACCTGCTCTTCTGACTGGGGAGGGAATCTTCAGCTTTCATTAGACCCCAAAGTGAGTTCAAGCATGCCCCTGCCCAGCGATGGAAAGCAGCACTGGTTTAGAAAGTATAGAATGAGGAAAGAGTTGCAGTCTCCTCAGAGAGTCATGAAGTCCTCTGTTCCAGGCATCAGAAACTAGGTGAGAAACAAACCTGACACCTCTGAGAAGATCAGACAGGAAGAGGAGGAAAGCCACTGGAAGTGGTTTAGTATAATACTTGATGTTCTTCTCATAGTCTGTTATTAATTTAGTGCTGAGAGTTAAATCCCTCCTGGGATTTCATGTGGTTTAAAAAACAAACAAAAGAAACATACAGCACATTTTGGAGTTCTAAAAGCTAATTAATCAATACTTATCTTTCCTCCAACTACATATAACCTACGTTATGTGTCTATGTATATGTTTGGAGAAGGGGTGAATAGCAACATTGATTTTCTGAGATTAGTTCAAGAGCATGAGTCAAATTAAAAGTATGTGACTTGTTTAGGACTCTGATTATGGAACTTCATTTCTTGTCTGATCTTAACTAAGAAAATTAATTATCTTAGTCTACTTCCATTCTCCCAACATCATGACCTAACTTTAAAAGATACTTTCTATAGTATGCTTCAGAAATTTATTTGCAAAAACATCCAAGTAGTATGTGCTAGGCTATGACTCTGACTCTATTGCAGATCAAATCATGTGAACATTTCCCCTTAAGTCATTTATTTAAGAAAGCCAATTACTACATTAGAGATTTGGACTATGTGACGTCTATGTGGAATATATAACTACAGGGTCCAGCAAAAGTAAAGCCCTATCCAGAGTAGTTATGTTAATGCAGTTATAATATTGTTACATTACAGAATGACATGATGATGATTTTGGTATAAATTACCAGCTCATAAAAAGGGGCGTTATTTGTGCTGAATCCTGTATAAACAGGATATGGTCATTGCTCTGGGCTAGTCTGCAGTCATGGAGTGAAGAGATGTATTTTTACTTGACATTTATTTGGTTGCTCAGTATCCACTGTTCTGCATATTGGTAACAGAACTCACATTTTGCTCTGAGGGCCCTACAAAGCTGAGGAAGTGGCTCCTGAGCCCCTGCAGTCACATCAGGTAGCTCATCTTTCTAATCCCCATGATACATTCAGAGCTCAACCCATCAGCTAACCAGAGAAATGAGGAGAGGTTCTGGGGTTTCTAAAAATGAGGAGCTTTCTGCCTCTCACAGGGGTACTACTCGGAGAAACCTCTTTTCCCTCTGGATTGTGGAAGTCCACGCGCTTCAGTGAAGGCACTAATTTAGAAGAAATCTTGGAGCTTGCACCAGATCCCTATAATGAACCTATGGTAGGAGAATGATTTCCCTCCTCTCCCCTCCCCTCCAGAGATGCAACCTGCAATCCTCACCCCTGCAACCTGTGAATGTGCTACCTTGTATGAAAACATGGATTTTCAGATGTGATAAACTTAAGAATCAAAAACTGGAGAGATTATCTTGGATGAGCCCGGGGAGTTCAGTGTAATCACAAGGGCTCTTACAAGAGGGAGGCAGAAAGTCAGGGTCAGGAAGAAAGATGTGACGATGAAGCAGGGGTCAGGGCAGAGTGACTCCGGAACTGGAAGGAATCACGGGCCAAGAAATGCAGGCAGCCTCTGGAAGCTCGCGAAGCCAAACACAGACCGTCCCCGGAGCCCGCAGAAAAAATACTGCCCTACCGATACCTGGATTCGAGCCTGTAATTGTTTTTTTTTAATATCCACAACTGTAAGATACGTAATAAACCTGTGTTGTTTTAAGACACGAATTTGTGGTAGTTTGTTAGAGGGGTAACAGACAGCTAACACAGATTCTGATACCATGAAGTGAGGTGCTGCTGTGACAAACACTCAGAAAGGTACAAGTGGCCCTAGAAGGCAGCAAAGGGGAGAGGCTGGAAGCATTTTAAGGAACATGATGGGGAAAAAACCTACATTGACTTGAGTGGACTGTTGGTAGAAATGAGGACCCTAAAGGCACTGATGGTGAAGACTCAGAAGGAAATAGGAGCCCGTTCCTGGCACGGAGAAGGCTAGGGAGACTCACGACACAGTGACAGAAACCTTAGCACAGGCATGTCCCATGGTTACGTGCAAAGCAGAATCTGTGAGTGATGAATCCGGATGTTAACTGAGATGTCCCAAGTATTGAAGATATGACTTGAATTCTCCTTGATGCTTATAGTAAATGAGATAGAGTGAGGGAAGAACCACTGAGCAAAAAGAACCAAGACTTGATGATTTGGCAAATTTTCAGCATATTCAGATCACAAAATACTGAAATTCAGAGATTCACAGTCAAGAAAGAGTCCTCTGGAGTGAAAGCTAAGGGGGGTGACTGGACAACCTTTTGCTTGTGCCTTAGAAACACCAAAAGGTCGAAGTATTCAGGCCCACGGAGGCCTCTGTGGGGAAATGAGGCACGTGACACATGGGTCCTCCCAGCTAGTTCAGCAGAAGCTATTACAGGAGTGGAAAAGGAACTAGGAAAGATTTGTGGAGGGACCTTTTATCTAATAGTGTGAATACCCAGGACACACATGGAAGACCAGCAAGGTTCTGGAGAATGATAGAAGAGTGGAAACCGCCAACTTGGACCAAGAGAGAGAGAACGAAACGGAGGAGGTTACTGGACTCTCAAGATCCTATGGGAAGAAAACAGGCCTGTAAGAGTCCACAGCCACAAACAGAAGCTACCAGTCATGAAAAGGAAGAAAGGAAGAGCAATCCAAGGGCAGAGGTGTGACCCTGCAGGGCGGAGCCAAGGGCCCAGAGGAGGGAGCCACACAGGGTAGGCCTACTGCGCGACTGTGCTTTGAAATGAGGTGACTTGTGTTCTGGCTTTACAGGCACACGGCGAGAAATTTTCCCCATTAATCATACCCACACGCTCATCCACATCTGATTTAAATGATGAAATCCGGAACGTCTAAGCTGATAATACTTAAATGAGATTTTGGACTCTGAGTTGATGATGTAATGAATTAAAAATTGGGGGAATGCTGGGGAGGGATGAGTGTGGCTTGCATGTGGGTGGATGTGAATCTTCTGGGGTCAGAGGACAGACTATGGTAGTAAAATAATGGCCTCCGAAGATGCCCACACCCTAATGCCCAGAACCTGTGAGTGTGTGATCTTAAATGGCAAAGGGGACTTTGTGATGTGATGAAGAGGGGGATTTTGAGATTACTGGGGTAGATACATTGCAATCAGAAAGGACCCCCAGAGAACAGAAAGGGGAAGCAGAGAGTCAGAGTAAAGGAAGGAGGTGTGATGCCATTGCTAGAAGGGTCCACAAGGCAAGGAATGCAGGCCTCTAGGAACTGGAAGAAGCAAAGAATGGCTTTTCCCCAGAAGGAACACAGCCCTCCAGACACCTGGACTGCAGCTGCCTGAGACCCACTTCCAGAATTCCGACACCCAGAACTGTAAGGTAACCAGTGAGTGCTGTTGTAAGGCACTAACTTTGGGGCAATTTCTCACAGCAGCATTTGAAAATAATCCAGAGCATGACGATGAGGCTGAAAGGGGGAATGAGAGTGAAGAAAAGAAAGGAAACTAAATTCTTGGCTAACTGGAAATAAGTCACTTTGCCTGAGGCCAGCCCTGACTCTGGATTTCTCAGTTACAGGAGTCAATTGGTTCTTTTATTATTTAATCCAGGTTAAGGATGGTATCTTCCTTTCATGACATATAGAACCCTAAATAAACTAACAACCAAGTTGATCTTTATTAAGTGCACTTTCACACCACGAAACATATGGCTTTGACCCAGTCCCAGTTTTACAACTGATTTCCAAGAGCTGGGGGCCATCAGGGTCGACTTAGGGGTGTGCAATCTGTTCTTACGATGAGTCAGCACCCCTCTCAGTATGCGCCAGCCCACCCTGGCCCTAAGGTGACTCAGCGGTCCAAAGGAAGAACAGGGCACAGTTCTTGCTTCCCAGCAGCCTCCTGTCTAGACAAAGCAGACAGACATCTCTTACAGCCTAAAATTTAAAACTTACATATAGAACAGCTGTGTATATTACATATAATATCTAGGTATCTATTACTACAGTAGTTTAGATGAAGGAGGAAAAAAACGTAGTAAGAAATGACATCCTGGAAGTAACAGAACAGCAAGGGGCCTGTTAGCCTACCGCAGAGTCTGAGATGATGATGGATGTGCGCAGTTCTGGAGGCTGAAATTCAATCTGCCTGACAGGACAGACTCACTTGGGCGTGGGCACAAGAGGGGGAAAATCCACGAGCATGGGAGAGGCCAAGAGAGCTCATGCTATAACCATACCCAACATTTCTGGCTTCAAATAGCTCCTAACATGCAAAAATTACTAGCAAAAGGATGATGGCTGAATCACTTTTTTTTTTTTAATCTTTAAAGAATGGCCCAGGTATTTATGCCTGAAAATGGACAAGTTCCCTTGATTTATGTGAAAAAAAAAAATGGAAGAGCTACAGTTATTTCCAGCTACAGGCAAGTGAGCTCAAAGTCAGTTCCAGGCAGGAGACAAAAATTAATGATTAAATACATGATTTATAAATACTTCAGAAAGGATGCAAGATCACTACATGGGTTCACTTAGAAGAAATCAGTGCTGACTGAAGCAGGTGGAAGATACCACGGAGAAGTCAGATCTGGATCCCCGTGAGGCATTTTACAATGAACTCGTGACACAGTTTTAAATACTGAATTTAAAATATGACCTAAACAAGGATGTGGCATAGCAAACACACAGTAACTATTACTAAGGTGCTGTATTGATTGGCCAACGCCAGTTCTTGCCACTTTGAAAACTGTTCTCCTGTGCCTGACAGACCATAGGGCTTGGGTTCCCTATGGCCCAGAGCAAATGTTCTTAATTGATACGTGTGGTAAAGACATTAACATGATTTACAAATTAGTAGGTGAGATAAAACTAGAAGGAATAACTAATATATCTGTGACAAACTTAAAATACAAAAGATCTCAGCAGAACAGAAAAATAAAATTAATCTAAACAAAAACCAACCAAACAGGAATACTTGTAAAGGACTGCATTTACTAACTCACCACCCCACCACCCCCAAAAAACAACAATTCTGTAAATAAAGGACTGGAAAGAAACTTTTGACTTCAACAGAACGTCAAAACAAAAAAATGAGCATTTTAATTGACTTTAAGCTTGAAAGGAGAAAAGTAAAAGTTGCCTCCACTGAAAAGCCCAGTGTCACGTTATAGGACATTAGACACAACGGTGAACCCAAGTGAGGTAGTAAAGGCCGCTGTGCCCTACACCCAACAGTACACTCTGGAGTTCCCTATTCAGAGAAGTTAATCCAAAATCACGTGCCCTTGCTCTGTATTTTTTAAATTGCCTTCCTTTATAATCAATCCTGTAAATGTGGGTGTCTCCCATCGAGCTTAGAATTAAAGTTAGTATGTGTCCCAGTAAAAATATATTTTATATACTTCTTATATTAATATTGGATATTAATTTTACATTAAAATTATGTCAGAGATTAAAATAATGTTAACATAGATTTAATTATTTGGAAACAATTACAAGTGCCTAAAGTCCAAACAGACTTTATAAGGAAATAAGACTGAACAGACAAAGCAAGAAAATGGTTTTCTATAGTCAGGGCAGTGGGTGACTATAAAAGGATGCGAAGCCAGGATGACACTACGTGCCTTGTAACCTCCGTGGGAAGAGACTGATCTCATATGGACTAGAAGAGCGTGCGACCACCTTTTAAATGCCCACCACAGCCAGGCTTTCTGCCAGGCACTTCAAACACGTACACTCGTTTAATCCTCACAGGAACTTCGCAGAGTACTGTTCTTCCTACTCAAGACGGGGAGCCTGAAACGAAGTTGTCAGCCCAACGTCACACAGTTAATGAGTACAAACTTGAGGTCTGACTGAATGGGTGTCCAGTCGTCCCTGGCTTTGTGTGCTGCCTCCCCGCTGCGTATGAGTGGGAGACCTCCAAAAATCCCGGCATTTATTTATTAAAAACCGTGCATTTATTCTCACACATTTGAACTTCAGTCACCATCAAAGTACTCTCCATGTGATGCAATACGCCTATCGAGATGCTTTTTCCACTGCTCGAAACCGTTTTTGAAATTGTGGATGTCGATGCCTTTAGTGCTTCTGCCATTTTTTGTTTCACCTCTTCTATATCGGCAGAATGTTTTCCTTTGAGGACTTTTTTCAACTGAGGAAACAAAAAAGTCGTTCAGGCAAGATCGGCTAATTAGGGTGGGGCAAAGGGGTCGTGCCGTTTTGGGCCAAAAACTGCTGAACACTCAGCGTGGTGTGGGTAGGTGCGTTGCCATGTTGCACGTGGTTCCTGTAAATCACCCATCATGAAATGGGCAAATACATTGAAAGAGTCTCCAAAAAAATTCACTGAAGCTGAACGCAGCTTCTCACAAGGTGGTGCACTGACGCAGACGGACTCCTAGAATACTCACTTGGGGGTTGAGAGAAGCCTGTGCTACAAGGGCCCTGCCCTCCAGAAGATAATTCCGGTTTTTTGGGGTTCCCCACCTCATACAAGGAAGTGAGGCCACCATAATAACCAGCTCCCCAGGGAAGACCATCTCTTTTCTGTAGAGAGCAGTGCTTTCCTTGGGTTTGAGCCATATCTTTAGTTATCGCTTGTATTTTTGTAAAATGCTAGTTAAACAACTCGAGAAGACCCCTGAGTAAGTTCTGATACTAGTGTGCTATGGGGACTTGCCCTGGGCTTTGGGAGCTGCTGGCTCAAAATGCTCTCTTGCAAACTGCTTGAAATGGCTGAGTGTTAGAAACCAGGATGGATGTTCTTCATATTCTTTCAGCTAGTGGTCCCCAGCCTCCAGATGGCTGCCCACAGGGATGCAGAGCAGGCTCTATCTCAGTAATTGTCTTCCGCAGTTATCTTCAGGAGCACGGGTCGTTTTCTCCTATAATAACCCATGGCTGTGGACGGAAAAGCCTTATTGATTTCCAAAATGGTAAAGGAGCCTTCCTTCTATCTCAGAAAATAGCAAAAGCAAGTTCTTTTGCAAATAGAAAAGTATCTCTCTTTTTTTGGCAGTTGACTACTCTTGGAAACTGGTACTTGGTACAACTCTATTCTCCTGAGTCTGGTCGGATGGCAGCAGAAACAGCCCGGCTACTGCCACACTGGTGAACTACAGAGGCTTAATTGAATAATTTCCTGTCTCTGGTTCCACCATGTGAAGCATTGCGGAAGGCCCAACTGCTGGCCTTGATCCAGGAGAAAACTTACGATTTGTATTCTTATATAATGTGGGCTCTCTCAAGTCCACACCACTGAGAACTAAGAAAAAAGAAAAGGAGAAAAATGCCTTTTTTTTTTTTTTTTTTTTTTTTTTTTGAGATATGAGGGTAAAGGAGGCTAGGGAAGCTTGAAAAGCCTAGAAGAAAGGCTAAGCTCTGTCCTGGCCAGCAAAAGTAATAGGTAAGACAAAAGGGGAGAAATCACACTCCTAAGCTGCTGTAAGAGAAAGAAGAATTGAGAACATTTACGAAATCATCATCACCAAATCAATGAAACCATTAAGATCCAGAGCGTGAGGGAGGGACATGTGCCACTGACTTCTTTCTTAACTAACACCTGAAAATATAGGCACTTTAACTTCACACAATACTGCCTTTCATCATGAACCTACTGACTACATCCCCAAATCTGCTTTATTAGTTTCGGTAGTTTTGTGCTTATTTCACAAAATGTGTAAGTGTGATTCTTTTTTTTCCAGACATTGTGTTAAGTAATTTTAAATAAAGCCCGATGTAACATTAGAGTTTAAATGGATTAAGATCAACTTCTCTGCAGCAGGAAACATGGTTTAAAAGATTTTCCTTGGGGGATGTGGCCTTTTCCCTGAAAAGGGTGAAAATATTCCTGATGTCAATATTTTCTCAGGTTTTCAATTTTAAAAAATAACAGTAGGAGATTGGTTATCTAAACACAGTATATATATACACAATGAACTAAAGTATAAGCCTTCCAAAAGATGCCACAGAAAAAAATATTTAAAGTCTTAAGACTTTATAACATCTTAAATGGAAAAAGTGAACAATAAATCCAAATCTCTAGTATTATGCCATTATAATTTTCTAATAAATATGCACCCTGACACACACACATACACATACCAATATACTATAAGAGCACGGACTTAAGGATCCGCTAAACCTAAGTTCAAGTCAAATGTAGGCATTATACGATGTCAGTCAGGTTACAATCTCAGAATCTCAATTTCTTCTCTGTAAAATGCAGATACAAATATGCTCTGAGCATCATGGTGCTTCTAGCCTTCACTCTATGCAATCCCCTCCCAACACAGCCGGCTGTTTAAGTCAGATCAAGTCACTCTGTTCCAACCTTTCTGTGATTCTACATTGTACTCATCTCACTCAAATTCAATTTCATCTAACTCAAAAGTCAAATTCCTTACAATGCCCCAGACTCAAAATGATCACTTCCCTCTCCTTCACTGTCTGACGCAGCCTCACAGATGTCCCTTACTCAGTCCACAGCTCCAGCCACTGGCCTCCTGCTGCTTGCTCCTGGGGCACACAGCATGGGGCCTTTGCATGAACTTCCTTCCCCTCTCTTCGACACTCCTTCCCATACATCTGGGGGCTTCCTCACTGGCCTCTGTACATCTTTATTCAAACACCATTTTCTCAGGGAAGCCCTCCTTGACCACACGTTTTATCAGAGAAGGAAAAAAATTCTAAGTCAGAAAGTCAAGGCATCGAGAGAGTCGGGCGTGTTCTTGAATCATTTTCTCCACCTCAGCACTTTTGCTAGTTACTGCTCACTCATCCTTCAGATCTCAGTCCAATCATGGCTGCCTCAGAGAAACCATCACTGAGCAGATCAAATTCCCCTATTATAACCACACATATCCCATCTTCCTCTCCTTCATTACACTTATTTAATGTTGATTAATGTCAGTCTCACTAGACTGAGTGAGATAAAGATGTAGAATTTTGCTCACTCTTGCAGTCGCAGTACTGGTACAAGGACTGGCACATAACAGGGGCTCCATTCTGGAGAAATGAGCGCATTCCTACTGCACACCGTGGCTGTGGAGGAAGAGGGTCTGATGCTGTGGGATTCCCAAGGGCCCAGTCACCTTTTCACCTTGTCTCAATCAATAGCAGACAGACCAGGAACTATGCAGGTCAGGAAGGACCGTCGTAGTACAGCAAACAGTGCTGGTGCAGTGCCCTGGCATCAAGGCTGGGCAGCTCGAGCCGGCCACAGCCAGTCCCAGTAAATATGCAGAGGTCAAAGCCATCACCACAGATTGGACCGAGGACAGGACAACGGGGCCAAACACAGAGACAGGTGGATGGATCCTCACAAGAGAAATGAAAATGGTCACATAAAATGTGATGCTTTTTAATTCAGCCATCAAAATCATTTATAAAAAGTTATTCACACTATGGTAAGAATGTTTAATATCTAATGTAAGTAAAAACACAGAATCTATAACAATTATCTGATTGCCACTGTGTCAGAATTACACAAATAAAAATAGGATGAAGCATGACAAAAGGTCCATGGTAGAGCACCCTGAGAGACGAGGCTGTGGGCGTTAGGCTTCCCCCCACTTCCTTCTTTGCTCCAAACGATATGCGGTAACACAGACTGCTAAGCCGCAGAACATGCACGAAAATGGAGTGGACGCCTGTTGCCTTTGCTGCTTACATCCACTCATCCTGCTTCAGACTGCTGAACCTCCATCTCCACGTGAAAAACAAAACCTTCCTCCTCCTCACCTCAGGGTGTCCTCTGGGTGTATTTCCCAGCTGTGGTGACACATCAGCAATGTGACTATGATCTACCGAGAAAGCAGCAGAGGCACAAAGACTGGACAGAGCAGGCATGTGTTCCTGTTAGACTTGACCTGAGAGGGTTTCAAGCCCGAGCTGCTGCCCTTTCTTTCAACGTGAGGCACAGCCCGTCTGAGGGTGGGCCACACATGGACCGAGAACACAGCTCAGAGAGGAGGAGTCCGGGTACCGGCTCCAGAGCCCTGATGCAGCTGAGGCAGAAAGTGGTCATGGCCCCAGACTTTTCAGTTACTTCGGTTATCACGTCCCGTTTGTTTATTCAATTTGGTTTGAGTCTTCTTGCAATCAACGAAGTCACGAGTGACATGGGAAAATGTCCTTCTGCCCACACCTATGGGGGAGGGGAGGGGGGCGGGATGTGCACTGGGTGAGGTAAGCTTTTGCAACTGCTATGGCTCTGATGACCACATGGTTTGGTTCTTCTGTGCAGTCAGGGGGGAGAGAGTGAGTCAGTCTGAACAACACATTCAAAGGGCAAACGCCGCCGTTCATCAGTCAATAGTGGTCACTGAGTGGACAAGCAGCAAACCTGTGTTGCCTCCAAATATGCACTATTTCCATAAATACAGTTGTCTTCCATGTTCCATGACAACAAAATCCCGGCGACATTTTTGTAACTAATGTAAGTATTAAAATAACTCTTAGGGATATTGATAAAATAGTTAAATTCGATTTGTAATATATAACCTGTTGATTTGGACTCATGTGCACATTTAAACGACATAAAGGATAAATAATACATTCATTCAGAAATATTCTTTGGCACTCTCACATTGCAGCAATTGTACTTACAGTCTTCACATGCACCCTGAACATCAGCATCGTGTGTTCATGGCAGTCACTTCCCAGTCATGTCTACCGCCACATTCCAGAGCACATCATGTCCTCATCCTGCTAAGTGGAGATGCCGTGGTTATGAATCTATAGGTGGATATCCCAAACCACGAGCGACCATTTCCATAGCATTAGAACAATTTATTTCTCCATTCATTCCCAAGCTGTAGAAATGGTATTTTCAAACCGTAACTGCTTTCAGTCGTGCTTTTGTAAAATGGTTGTCAACAGGCTTGTTTCAGATTATACTTACAATCTTGAGGTCATATTGTCAGGTATAATTACTAACTCTGGTGGGGTTTTTTTCACCTTAAAAAAAAAATCTGTTAGTGAAGTGTTTAAACATACAAAACTGGCACTGATTGAGGTCAGCTCAGACCTAATATGATTTTCTGAAAGGTTCTTCATTAATAGTAATAAATATAGGAAATGCGCATTAATATCTTCAAATACAGGGTAAGAGAGAACTTTCTTAGGAAAAGTATCATCTTAGCTTGGGGCATGTGAGATATTTTGGGGTCTGATTATGAAGAGCTTACACATGATCTGGGACCTTCAGAGCCTAGGGTCTGGCAGCAGAAGCCAATGTCCAAGTAGACAGGTGCAATTCCGTGTGAGAAGCACCATCAGATGTCGTGTGTTGAGCAGACATAAAAGAGGGACATTCAGGGTGGACTCCAGATGGGCACAAAGGACGGCCCAGAACGGAAGTTAGGTAGCTCCTGAATAATGCGTAAGAATGAACAAAGGAAACGTGTGTGTGTGTGTGTGTGTGTGTGTGTGTGTTCAGAAGTGGGATGCAAAGGGGACTGCAGATGGCCAGAGAAGGGCAGAATATTCCAGGCAGAGAGACTGGCATCTGCAAAGGCAGAGGTGAAAGAAACACTGAATATTTTAGGGTCAAAGCTCCATCCTCCTCCTCAAACATCAGCCGGTAGTTGGGTGGTTTGTTTGCTTGCTGTTGTTTAAATATGCCACTGTGTGGAGAGCTAAGCAAGGGGGACACTGTTGGAAAAACAGAGCCCCAGTTTTTTAAGGCTCTAGGATTTTCCAGGACAATATGGCATTTTCCTGCCATATTGAACTTGTTCTATGAAATGCTAGAAAAAGAAAGCAGTATTAGTATTGAAGGCCTTACTCATGATAATTTTTAAAGTGCATGAAATTCCAAGATGTGAAATTCATTTCCAAGAGCCATGTGAGCCAAACCCTGCTGGCTTCCCTGAGGGGAAAGCCCCTTGGCCAAGCAATGCCCCTCAACCCTGGCACTGCAAACAGATCTGCTATGCCAATGGCTCAGGGCACATCTGCTTAATGGGGCTGACATGTGCTGGCTAGACTCGTGCCTTCATTCACAAAAATGAGCTTTCACTGCAAGTAAAGAATGGTGTGAAGTGACACGCAGGACACAAGACTCACTGAGCCATCAACTTCCTGCTAGCCACCATGCGTTTGCAAAGCAGGAAGGGAAAGATGCCACATCATGAATTCTAAGTCATTATCAGATACAATATATGTAAGCATATTATGTGCTCTGTTGGATTATTTTCTAATTGTTTCTTATTGCCATGAGACTTTAACATTTTATCAAGGTATTTAAAATAAAAACATTAGAACTATGAGAGAAATAGAGGAAAATTCCCCAAAGTATAGTGTGATAACCATAAAATTGTATTCAGATCAAACTGGTTAAAAAACGTAAAAACGTAGAGCGTGTCAGCATTGAACTAACTGGATGCAGGGCCCTGGTTTGGAGCTCGTCATGCTTCCTCTGCCTTAGGACAGAATTGATCTCAGAGCCTGGGGCACAGCAGACCGTCCAGTTTTCGTTAATTGGCTTCAACTCTTACGGCTGGAGAGTTGCCAGGTACACAAAGCCAACCAGAGAGCACACAGCCACACTGATGGGTGGGTGGTCCCCTCAATGGACGTGCTGTCCCAGGTGGCAGGAGGAAGTTGGCCTGGGAGTCTGGACATATGGGATTCAGCCCACTTCTGACCCTGGGCAAGGTCATTCATGACATGAGGATGATGAGCACATCAGGAGTTCCAGAATTGGGGTGCACATTAGTCACCAGAGATGTTTGTTAAAACTACAGATTCATGAGCTCTGTCTGACATGTACTGAACTGTTATCTCCTCAAGGTGACATCTGGGCATGCACACTTTCATAAAGCATCCTAAGAAATTCTATGAAGGAAGCCTAGGACTGGGCCACTGGCCAATGGTTGGCGATCACTGAATTAGATCATCTCTAGAGCTGATTTCAATTCTAAGTTTCTTCTGGTTCTATAATCATACATGATGTTTTTTAAGTATGCCCAAGGAGAGGTGTAATAAGGACTGGTTTACCTGTCGGTCAAAAACACTTGAGTTGGTAAATGTATCCTAAAGTATTTCAGAGACAGTGAAGTCAGATTACTCCTAAATTTGACCTTGACTCTCCCAACTAGATGAATACATGCCTTAAGGAGACTGACAGGGTTATCTTTCCCTTTATGTAGCTCCCAGGTTGCCACAGGGTCTAACGGCAGTCTCCCAAAGTAGTTTCCAAAGAGTTCTGGACCATGGTGAGAGACCTGGAATAAAAACCCCACCTGTGATTATTTTTAAAGAAAATGTAATGTGGAAGTACATGGATTTTGCTGCAGAGGATCTAGTCCCCCTTTATCCACAGGTATATGTTCCAAGATCCCCAGTGAATGCCTGAAATCAAACCCTACATATATACTGTGTTTTCTTTCTATGCACACCTACAATAAAGCTTCATTTACAAATTAGGCACAGTAAGCGATTAACAGCCGTAACTAGTAAAAAGATAGAACCATTATAACAATATCCTGTAGTAAAATATATGGGAATGGCTTTGGGGCCTATTAAAGAATGTAAGGGTGACTGGCGCACAAGCAGTGGGGTACCATGACAGTCGATTCAGTAACTCACTTGGCCACTAAGTGAGCAAGAGACAGGGAGCGTCTGGGTACACTGCACCAAGGGACAAGCAGGATAGTACGAGACCTCCTCGCACTACTCAGAACGGCACAAAATGGAAAACATATGAATTGCTTATTTCTGGAGTGTTCCATTTAATATTTTCAGATCACTACTGACCACAGGTAACTGAACCATGGAAAGCGAAACCAGGGACAAGGGGGTGGGGTGCTACCATCGTTGGAGTAAGGGACTTGTCACTGATGGGGTTTTCTGAAATAACTAACCTCTTTGAAATGATTTCCCCTTAAATACTGCTATAAGGGTTAAACACGAATACATGAAGAGGCTTTGTAAGTTAAAATGTGCTACATACAAATTGCAGTGTTAATAAAAAAATTTAAGGCGGCAGTATGTATGTGAGTGGTAAGCAACAGAATATATGACGGAAAATAACCTATCACTTTTTTATAGTCATATTCTATAAATTGAGTTTGAATTTCCCACCAGATACTCCTTTTAAGAACAGAACATGGAATTTCACCAAGAGTCTCCTGCATGTGCTGGGGACAAGGAGAGGATGAAATGGGAGAGGGGGTTCAGGTTAAGGGAGGGGCTGAGCTCCGTGAGCCCCAGGCCCAGAGTCGGTCATGTGTCAGTGTGCATACTTGAAGAAAAACCCCACTCTGTGATTTTGAATGTCCAGAGGTCTTCACTTACATGGCCTTCAGTGACAATGGGCCTCAGAAAAGGAATCCGGTGTCAGTCTTAAATGTTCAGAGCCTGAAATCCAAACCCATTTAGGGAAGCTCAGCATTACTGTGATGAGTAGTTACTGCCTAAATGTGTCGCTCACACACATACTGCAGTGTGGCCCTTGTATTGAGAGACTTCTGGGAGACCCACTGCCTGTGCCTACAACAGGAGACGTGCACCTGGGAAGTTCCCTGAGAATTGCCAGGGGCTGCCAGCCACGGGGGAGCCCTGTCACTCTGCCTGTGTGTTCCCGGAAGCATCCCTGCTGGTTCTCTGGAGCTAAAACAGTGGTTCTCAAACATGTGCCATGTCATTGCCCAGAGGACATTCTGCAGTGCCTGAGGCCATGCTTGTGCCCCTGGCATGTAGTGGGCAGAGGCCAGGGATGCAGCTAAAAATGTTCCATACTGCCAGCTCCCCACAACAAAGAATTGCCTGGCTTCACACGCCACTAGTGCCCAGTCTGAGGAATGCTGCTCTAAATGAGCTGCAGCATGCCTCACCTTTGTGCCCCTGGAGTCCAGTGCCGACCACCACTAGACCAGGTACGTCCACCCTGCGACCCAGGATGGCTCCGAATGCAGCCCAACACAAATTCTCAAAACGTGATGAGATTGTTTTGTGACTTTTTTTTTCCTGAGCTCATCAGCTATCATTAGTGATAGTGTATTTTACATGTGGCCCAAGACTATTCTTCCAATGTGGCCCAGGGAAGCCGAAAGGTTGGACTCTCCTGCTCTAGAGTTAAGTCAAGCCTCGGTGTGAAACCCTTTGAGTGGGCCTCCAGGGCCCAGAGCTAAGCACCGTGCCTGCCACCACCTCCCTGCCTGGTCCCAGGAAAATCCGTTCACTCCTTAGGGCCTCTGCTCACTCAGGGCTGAAGTGAGGGCTTGCAGTTAAACTGGTAAATTTTATAAGATGTCCTTCCGGGTCACAGTGTTTTGTGAAAGCGCCTGAGGAGGATGACATTAAAGTCCAGCTTTCCTCAGTGCGTGCTTCGGGGCAGGTACCATTTCAAGTGCCTTACAGGTACTCACTCACCCACCCATGCGACGCCGAGGTGGTGACTACTGTCCCCCACCATTTCCAATCCGACAAGAAGACTGGGACACAGAGAGGGTAAGTAGTTGCCCAAGTTGGCCTGCTCACAAGTAGCAGGGGCAGGACTCCAGACGCTGCTCAAGGAGGTGACATGAGCATATCCTCCCAGGACAGAGAACCCAGGAAGGGATTGGGCTGGAGCAACTCTCGTCCTGCCCTTCTGCTTCACCCCGGGAGCACTGCTGTGTGTCCGTGCCGAGGTTCCAGGAGCGTGCATGCGTGCGTGTGTGTGTGCATGTGTGTGTG
>PVJL010003862.1:0-68883 GCA_004026885.1 Lyroderma lyra | reverse complement strand
TAGTAATAAAGACAGCCTGGATTCATAATGACTGTTCTATGAAGAAGTATAAAGCACATAACTAATTTAAGAATAGCCCTACGTGAAAAAAATACAAGTTTACAAAGCTGTTGAATTTGGGACTCAGTGTCTGTGTTTCAACATGAAATTCTGGGAACAAAGATTCACTACAGGGTTCCTTTAAATACCAAGCCCCCCTCCCCAGTGCATTTAAAATTGATCCAATTTACAAAAATTCAATATATACTCAATTTTTCAGGAGCTCATCTACCACATACAATGGAATACACCTGTAAGAGCTTATTTATCCCCCAAAACTCTAATTTCCCCAAAAACATTATTACCTACATTTTTGGAGAGAAACAGAAAATTAATGCAGCGTCTTGTGAGTGCAGAGAGCTAAATGAGTGCTTTTTGAAGAGAACGACTCTCAGTAACGACGAGGATCACAATGAGGACAAGTGGCAAACGTGAATCGTCCATGGTCTGCGCGTCAGAGGCAGTGACACTCCTTTGGAGAACAGGGATCTTACTACACTCAGTTCCATCACGGTGACTGCGCAGTACAAATGGTGTATCCCTTTTCGATTTTTACCACATAACACCAAGACCTCACCGTCATGAGAAAGGATCATATTAATGATTCGGAAATGAAGTGTCACACCTTTATGGTGACTTCCCGGGGCAGACGGCCGGCCGCCCTTCCTCACCAGCCTTCGCCCCCACCGCGCCCCCTGCTTCCTAGCTGGCGGGGCCTGCTCCCACCACAGAGGCTGCCCAAGCAGGTTATCTGCTTCCCCCGAAATCTCTCGCAGCCAGAGCACATCAAGAGAAGCCTGCGACAGGTTCGGAAAGGACTTCTGTTCCTTTCGATGCGGCTGTGTAAAGGTGTGGACACGGGGCAACAACCAGCTTGCAAAAATGGGGTGCGGTGACTCAAATAATGAAAAACCACTCTTTTGAGGGAGAATGGAGACAGAAAATATCCCAAATATATAGAAAAAGAAGTGTAAAAGGGGGGCTTAACATCCGACTGTACCCAAACAGCAGATACTAAACGCTCGTGTGCACGTACTCGCTCACTGACGCTGCCTTCTGCGGATGGTGGATGCCGTGGGGAGAAGACTCGTCACTTTCTCATCACTGTACCCCCACAACCAAGGACGGTCCCCACTACAGCACGGACACACAGTAAATGGCTAAATGCACGCTGCATCGAAAACAGAGGGGAATCATACACCCAACCAAGTCCTTCAAAACTGTCCCCTGAAGTTTTACCAGTTCCTTTTAATGATCAATGAGGAAAATAGAATAATTATATTATTCTAATAATAAAATTAAAAAATGAAAGGAAAGCTATAGCATATATACACGGAGGTGTTTTTTCTTTTTCCCCACTGGTCAATAGCCAACACATTAAATAGGCAGATGTGGAGAATCAGCCTTAAATTCTCACGACAACTTTGTCACTCCTCAGCCAGGCGGTACCTCCAGCCTCAGAGTCCCGACTGGCAAAAAGGAATGACGACCTCCAGGGCTGTGACAAGTATCAAATGAGACGGTACGTACGAAAACAGTCCCCAGTGCGTAAGTCCCCGTGGGCAGAGTCTCACTGCCAAGCCGGATGAGGGAGGTGAGCTTACCTTAACACCAAACTCACATGGCTTGGCATGTTATCGGTGCACTGGCCATTGAGTTCGTCCTGGGCGGAGGGCCAACGACCCCCACAACCAGCCAGAGGCCATGAGGTTTTTAAAAAGCGCGTCTTCTCCATCCCTGAGGGCAGCTGGTTTTCGTATTGCTACTTATCTGGCCTCCCAGGGGCAGCTGAATCACCTCTCCTGTGCTGGGAGAGGCCCTGTGAGAGAAAGAGAACTGGGCTTTGAGGCCAGAAAAACAGGGTGCGGAGGCAGAAGTGGGGGTGGGGCTGGGAGCATGCAGAGGTCGCAGGGGACTGCACTGCAGAGGCCGGGATGGCGAAGGGGGTTTGGGGCGGCCAGGTCCTGGAGTGTACCCGGTGGATTCCAGCAGACTTCCTGTGATTACAGACTGCGGGGGGGCTGTAACCAGGAGCTGTACCAGCCAACTGCCCTCTACGTGGAAGGATCTGTGCCCTTACTAGCTGTGGCCAGCAGGAGAGGTGCCCAGAACCTGACAGGCCTTCACCCTCTCCTTGCCAGGCAACACTGAGGACACTGATGAGACCACAGGAAATCCCAGACATCTAGCAAACCGACGAAGAGGCACCACTTTCGAATGTAGGAGATCAAACCGAGAGGACGAGGACTCCGTCACGGCAAATGCGCACGCCCGCTGCCCGGCTACGCTGCCTGACTCCAGCTTTACGACGTACAATCGTACAATCGTGCATGGGCGCGCTAAAGACACAGGAGCCGTGGCTGATGTCTTCCTTTCCCGAAATCCTGCACTTGAACAGCGAATAACTTAGCAGTCGGTCCCTCTTCGTTGGTTATCACTGGCACAAACCTCTGGCATCCATCTTTTCTTTTCTGTGTGCACAGGCACCACCAAAGACCCTCCCTCAGAACCAATGACTCACTCAAAGTCCTTCCCCCCGCTTTTAAAACGCCCTCCTTTTTCATGCACCGAACACAGAGCAGTCAGAACAGTATTTCAGATGTTCATCTATGATCATGTCTTCCCTCTCCGAAATCTCGTAACACCTTTTTAAATTCAAATTATTTAGGATCTGACCTCCCTATGTCTTACCTCACTGTTTTTATTCCTCCTCACAGTCCTCCCTGTTCAGGCAGACCCACTGCTGGGTGTCTGACTGGGCGGTGCATTAGCATTTCCGTGTCCCTGCTCCGCCCTGCCCTGCTGCCCGGATGCTCCTGTCCTTCGGCCCCACTTGCTGAAAGCCTACGCTCCTTGCGCAGCCCACGAAACTGCTATCTTACCCTTTAAAACTCTCCCTGAAATCTTCTGGTCATTTCCTCGTCCATATTTAGAAACCATAGTGCCAGCCTAGATCTCTTGGGGACACAGGGTCGGTGTTCAAAACTGTTTATCAGAGACGAGAACTTTGCCATTTTAGCTTCTAAACTGTTACATTCCTGAGGGCAAAAAACGTATCTTTTGCATATTGAACCCGCCCCTCCGCCCAGCATCTAGCCTCGCGCCTTCCTCACAGAAAGAGCTTCGTATATACCAGTAGTAGAGAAATCTTGATCTTTTTCTTTTCCTCTCCCCTAATATTTATCAGAGAACTTCCATATGGCAGATGTTGAATAAATACTCGTTCCAAACGGGAGACTCATTGTCATCCAAACAATATAACCACTGCTTTAAAAAAGAAAAAACAAAGTCAGTCTTGGTGATTCAGGTAGGACAGAAGCAAGGTAACTAATGGCATTTTTATCCAGATCCTGCCACAGGCATGGTCGCTGTCAGGAAGAACTGCCCCCAGATGTGGCCCACGGAGCCACACACCCACCCAGCGGCAGTGTCACCCACACCCCAAAGGGTTAGTTCTGATGGTCTGTCACAGAGAAGGAATGAAAACTCTTCCTAAACTGTTTTCCCAGCTTGCCAGACTCCGTGGAAGCATCTGTTCTTTACAAAACAGGTGGGTCAATTCCAGCTAGATCTCATCTTCTCAGAAGTTCAGCCCTCTGGACAGGCTCCCGGGATATTTTCAACGTCTCTCTCCCATGGCTACCATTTCTGGTCCTAACTTTATTCGTCCCCACCTCCACCCCCATTGTTTAATTAAAAAGCTCTTAATGTTTTCATCCTTTAATGACGGGATGATTGCAACATAAATGCTTTAACTGTAATAGTTGCAACAAAATTACACGCCAATCTCTTTAACAGTCTGGGATGCAAGCCACCATGCCTCACGATTTGGACTGGAACGTATTTGCCTTATTTCCTCCTGTCCCCGTTCCCTTCCTCCCCAGGGACACTTAGTGTTTGTCCATAAGTTCTGATGAGCGGAATGCAGCGAGTTTCAGAATCCTGTCTTACCTTCAAGGAAATGCTGAAGAACAGAAGGTGTTTTCACAGTTTTGTAAAGTTTCAAACAAGCATCTGTGTGTGTCTAGATAGTTTGCTCTTTGGTTTTCATTTCTGATTGCCCACTGAGTGGGACAATCAATAATCCTGAAAGAGTGACCCGCTAAGCACACAATCAGATTACATCTCATTTCCCTCTGCAGCCCTTGGATACAATGGAGGCAATGGTTAGTTTTTATTTTTTGTTGTTGTCAAGTCTTCAAGTGTCTGACGAAATCTGCCTCGGCACATGATGCATAATATAAAATAAATACAATTACATTCACATATTGAGAGCTTTTTTATAGCAGTCATTTTATAATTAATTTATCTTGACATGAGTGTTAAAAAAAATATAGGATAAACTCCAATGGTACTAATTTGGAAAACAGATGTTGTCATTTCATGACATAAATACATTATGTAATCTTTGATAAGAGAAAAAGACTTAAGGGAACTGACCTTTTCCTAAAATACTTCAGGAAAAACCATCACGATCATCTGTTTTTGCCCTCCCATGAAAGCTAAGCCCATGATTCGGACAGAACTGGACTGTGTTCAAAATCATTTATAGCAGAACGGATTTAAGACACTCTTTTTAAAAACCACTGAAATAGTTTCTCCGCTAAATATTTCTACTGTCTTTTCTCCTTCTGCGTGGGGCTGATTTTTGGCCCAAGGGCCAAGTTCTCACCCCTTCACTGCTCAGCCATCCTCAGCCTCAGGGATGCGGATTGACAAAACCCATCAGCCCTGCTGGGACGCTGGCGTGAACACGTGGTGGCATCCAGGCCAAGGAATTCATTCCACCAGTGGCTGCTGACACCCACTCTTCTAGGGTCTGGGCAGATACAGTAAATAAAAGAAAATCGCTGTGCTCACGGAGCTAAGAGGGACACAAAGGATGGGCGGCCTTCCTTCCTTACAGACAGTGACATAGTTGGATCTGACACCCATAAAGAACAGCTGTAGAAATCCTGAAGCTATGAAGATGGACTGAGGACAAAACCGGCACATCCAGGGTAGCAGTGACAGAAAGGGGGAAGGAGATGGGAAGGAAAAGACAGACAGACAGAAAGAATCTGAGATCTAGATAACCTGGTTAGCCTCCAAACTAACCAAGAGTGGAGTCACCCTTCTTTGGCACAAAGTATCAAAAACATCAATGTACTGGGTGGAGTCCTGTCCCCTACAAAGGTAGGTCCTACCCCCTGGTACCTGTGGATGGGACCTTACCTGGAAATGGGGCCTTTGCAGATGTAATGAATTAAGGCTCTTAAAAGGCGATCATTCCATATTGAGGGTGGGCTCCAAATCCAGTTACTGGTGTCCGTACAAGAGAAAGGGGAAGGATGTGTGGGGTACACAGAGAGGGCACTCCTGGGAAGGCGCAGAGGGAAAGGCCATGCCAAAGTGAAGGCAGAGGCTGACGCGACGCATTGAGAAGCCAAGGAGTCTGAAGACGGCCCATGTCCACAGGAATCGAGCAGACAGGTAGGGCCCCAAGTCTCCCTGCGAGCGCCCCGTGGGGACCAACCCTATGACACCCCCGACCTCCTGAACTGCTGGAAGAGCCCCTTCCGACCAGTTGAAGCCACGCCGTGCGGCACTGTGGCTTAGCGCAGCCACAGAGTCACACGCAGCGAGACAACACAAACACACCCCTGAAAACCGCGAGCCACCCCCTGCCCCTGCACCAGAGCGAATGATGCCCCTCACCTCCAGCCCAGCGCTGTTTTCCTTTTTGTCCACAGAATTTATAACCTTTAACATTCTCTATAATTTAGTTACTCTATTTATTGTCTGCCTCTTCCATACCAGAATACAAATTCTATGACGTCAGAAACCATCGTACAGGAATGAATGTATCCCAAGTGCTTAGAAGAGTTCCTGGCTCCTCCTCCAAGAGGCTTAGTGAGTAACTGCTGAATTAAATAAATGGTTTCCTTCTTTTTCACTTTTAGCCTAAATCATTGCCTAAATGATTCTAATTGATATGCAACAGCATTATGATCTTTACGAATATGCATGAGTGATTCTCTCTCCTAAAATTTTGCTCTCCAATTTCCCTTGATTTATTCTCAGAAACATTTTAAATGCCTGCATAAAGTTACATGGCTGGATAATAAATTAAAACAGCTTAATTTTTCCTTTATAATCAGCTAGAGGGAAAAAAAGCCACAATCAGACAAATGCCAGTGCACTTAGATTGTTTCTGTAAAAGTACATATATATTTCTTGAAATTTGAAATTAATTAAGTCCAACTTGACAAATCTTCTTTTTTCTTTTTTTTTAAATCTTGAACATCTGAAGACTGCTGTCCAATTGCTTTATTTCCGTAGGTTATTTGCCAGTCTAAGGCAATGCGGTCTTGCTTTGCAACGCCATCTGGACTTGTCCATGTATCTCAAATCCATTTTTGCTATACTTTGGAGATGGAGCTCCAACAGCAATCCATATCAAAAACTTAGGCTTTAAATAATTTCAGCAAGGTTCATGATGTTCACTTGTGCCTTGAAATGAATGTGCACATCAATCCTGAAGACGGGTTAGTACTTTGGATGTCCTGGCGCATCGAAATAGGAAATACATTTTGTAAGATGGCATTCTTTTTTATTTGTGAGATTCTCTGTACTTTAGATTGTATCCCTTCAAGATAGATGAGATCAATAGTGTCCAGAAAACAGGAATAAAAATGGTTAGAGAAGGGACATAGAAAGGAACCTCCAAAAACATGAGGACCTTGGTAAAATAGGAATATATACTAGAGGAAATAGATACATTACAAAAAGAGTAACGTGATAGAAACATCTGCTTACAACGTTCTGGTTTATAATGCTTTCTCCCACCCTGCGCTCGCTGTTGATAGATACTTTCCAATGCACAACCACACTCAGGATGGGCCCTCTTTATCTTTTCTTCCCCTGGGTCGCATCAACACATTCCGCTAGACTTTCACCGCAACAAGCACGATCAGAGAGCCTAGGCCCCGAAGAACCTCTTTATTGCCAGAGCAGGGTTTGCCTATGGAAAGGAACAGCACTGATTATAGTCTCTCATTTTACACATTTAATGGTATGTCACATTGATCTGGATTTGAGGTTGTTTACAAAAATGCATTCAACAAATATACTGAATTACATATCTGTGTGTGTGTGTCTCTGTAGGTAGATACAGAGAACCAGGGAAAGTTAAATAGAATGGCAAGTTACAACAGGAATGTTACTGTGAGGATATGCAGGCCATTGGTGACTACGTAGCACACATTCTCAATGGGGAATTAATAAATTCTCAGGGGTAAAAAACAACCTTACTCTGTATGAAGCACAGATATACATATGGTCCATAAACAGATAAACAGTATATCTGAGTAATGACATTTCATAGGAGGGGGCATAAGTGGATGATCAGAAAAAAATATACCTTAAAAGGCTTCTTAGAGAGGCAACAATAAGGGGAAAAAAGGTTGATAAACACTGGTGAATAATGATTAAAGTTGAGTTGCAAAATCCATACCAAAACATGTCAGGCAAAGCAAACTAAGAAATCTTACAAATGTCAAAATTCACATAGTTCTTAAGCATACCAAATTCTACAAGACAGAAAGCTTTCTTCTAATTTTGTATAAGAGAAGTTTCTTTTATGGGCCTTTATTTAGCGGACTTTCGATAAGTTGGTTTTTCATCAGATTTTCTTTGTTTGCGTCACTGAATACAACGTCAAAATGCCAGTCGTGGAGGTGTGTCGCTGGGAGAGATGAAAATAAGGCCAGATAATCAAAGCACGTACTTCTGGGGTGCACTGCCTGAATCCAGGGCTGAAAACAAGACCGCGGACCTGAACGAGCTGCACACTTTTCAAAGGGGTATGCCTGACTGAGGACCTGAAACAGACCACGTGAGTTCATGAGGGCTGTCCAGAAAAAGTCCAGCCATAGATGCCTCTATTTCTCATGTTACATGGCTGGACACTTTCCGGACTGCCCTCTGTGTTCCGTGGTGCCCATCTGGAAGGCAGGTATTTGGCATTGTAGAGATCCTTTGCTTTGCTTTTATTTAATTATATAAATGACACATGCTTATTGCCAAACAGCCTAACAACACAGAAAAACTATGTGAAAGAAAATGTCACCTGAAGTCCCACAATCTTGAGAATGTTTAATTTTTTATAATCATCCTTTTATTAATCTCTATATATAATACATAAATTTATATGCTATAATCTTTTCTATTCTATAAAGCATTAATTTCTCTATATATTTATGTATGTATATATGTTATGTGTATGTGTACATATGTATGTACATATAAATATTAATGAAGTTGTAGTCTTCATTTTCCTTGTAAATCATGGGCTCCTTTTCAGTCCTACTTTATTCTCATTTTTAAAAAATTGCCAAGCAGATAGTAGGAACGAAGTGTTTTCATGACACTAAATTTCTTCTTTGACCAGTTATTGCCCCGCTCTCCCCTCAGGGAAATGCGGCCACCTCACATCGCACTTTGGATTCTCAGAGGTAGAGGAAGGGGTCACCTGTCCCTAGGTTCTGGCTGTGCAGGGCAACATCATAAACCTCATGCACAGAACCACTGTTCTCACAGAGCATGTTAAGGTCTCACTCACATGCCTTCAGCTTCAGAGTACATGGAGTAGATGCTCAGTAAACTAAGGAAATGAGAGTGCTGAGGAAAGCCCCATGGGGAGGCCTCCAGTCTGCACTGTGTATGAGCTAGCATGCTGACCACCTTTCCCAAGTACCAACAAAATCCTTCACATCTGTCAAGCTCCTGAAATCCAGGAAGGCAAGTTTCTTCCCACACACAGAGATTTTCCTGTCTTCGTCCTACAGATCAGTTAGCAAGTGAGCCAGGTGTGCTCTGAGAATAGAACGGCACGACTATCATCCGCTGATCCTGAAATAAAGTCTATGCCAGCACATGAGCTAAACTAAGTCCATCCATGTGCTTCTGAGTGACGAGATCCTCGATCAGAGATGCCTGACCAGGCCCAGCAGTAACAACTGAGTTCTTTCTCTTGCTTTCTTACTAATGTGGGAGAGCCATCATACACAACAGCCCAGAAATCCTGCAAGACAGAACAGTTAGATAAATTGTTGTCCCTGTTGGTCAGTCTGGTTTTGCTTCTGTAGACAAATTTGGATATTTAGAATTATTTTTAATGATTGATTCTGACTTTTCATTTGGATGCTTTATGAATAATGTAGCATATGTCAGTTTTTTTTTTCTTTTACAATTCTGTTGTCCCTGTGTTCATCTTTTAAGGTTTGTATTTTGGTTTTGTATGAAAACTGGAAAAAAGAATCTCCAAATACGTAACTGGAATCACACTTCATTTCCATGTCTACTTCCGAAGGAGTGCAGTCCAAGGTTACCATGCTTATGCAGGCTGAATTCTTCCCAGCGTTGTTTAGTTGCACATTTCTGAGGTTTGGCCAGACAGCTAATGTATCATCTAATGTGATAACACCCTGAAAGGGATTTTCTATCAAGTCATCTTCAAAGAATTATAAGGAGTTATGAAACACAACCTAAAAAGGCACCATAAGGTCAATTTCAAAGCAATAACAGCGAAGCTTATAAAATTCTGACGCATAATACACCCTATCTTTGATTTAAAGTATCTTCTTGTACTTAAGCATGACTCTGTCCCACCTCCTCCAACTCCCTGGAAAGAAGAAATGTTTTGATTTAGGTCACGATTTTTCAGGACAGGCAGGAGAGTCCTCTTACAAACCTCCTTCCTGTGAACGAAATTGAGATTGCTGAATTCCTGGAAGTAAGTGGTTCGATGGGTATGTTCCTGGCTGTTCTCATTCCAAGGTGCCTCCCAGAAGAGTCGGAGAGGGTGAAAGAACACTTTTGTTATCTTTTACCATATTTCAAACCCCTTTTTCTCTGAGAGATTAGCTAGTTCCCAGAAAACAAAGAGTACTTCTGTGGGTACTATCAAGGTGGAAAGAGAAGTCACAAATAGGTGGTGAACTTATTATACAACAAGTGACAATGCACTGTAGAATTGTATGCCTGACACCTATGTAATCCTGGCTAACAGATGTCACCCCAATAAGTCTAACAATAAAAATGAATTTAAAAAAAAAAAAAAAAGGAAGAACTAAGAGCTCTTTGCCATTTCCCAGCAGGTAACAGAACTGCTTTGGGGATTGAGGAACGCTGGAGGAGCCACCGTCCCGCCCCAGGGACAGAGCCCGCCTCCCCTCAAAGCCTTTGCACACCTGCCCCCTGCTGCCAGGCTACACGCCCATCCCTCGCCATACATCCGGGGGGAGCAAATGCCTTTCCTTGAAAATAAAGTTTGCGTGGGAACACAGCCACATCTGCCACATGCTTCCATGTGGCCTACGGCTGCCGTCACACTAGAGCTGAGAGGCTGTGTCACAGACCACCTGACAGGCAGTCAGGAACATTTAGTGTGTAGCCCTTTGCTGACATCTGCTCTGAACTGACAGACAGCCCCCAAAGCCCATCTGTTTTGTTATTTTTTTTAAGGAAGTTTATTTTTAGAGCATTTTTAGGTTCACAGGAAGCCCACAGAGTCTGCACAGACTCCCTGCTCCCACTAATGCACAAGCTCCCCTATTATTAACCTCACGGTGGTACATGTGCCACAACTGCACCTACACAGACTCATGATTGTCATCCAAAGTGACGGTGTTCATTAGGGTTCACTCTTGGTATTGTACATTCTACGGGTTTCGATAAATGTATAATGACCTGTATCCACCATGGTTATCATGAAAGAAGAGTTTCACGGTCTTCAAAGTCCCCTGTTCTTTGCCATTTCATCCCCTTTCTCTCTTCTAACCCCTGGCAACCACTGTTATTACTGTCTCCATAGTTTTGTCTTTTCAGAATGTCATAGACTTGAAATAACACAATCTGTAGGCTTTTCAGGTTAGCTTTTTTCACTTAGTAATGTGCCTTTAAGGTTCTTCTGTGTCTTTTAATGGTTTGAAGACTGCTTCCTTTTTGGCAATAATATTGCATTGTCTGGATGTACTACAGTTTATTTATCCATTCACCTACTGAAGGGCATCTTGATTGCCTCCAAGTTTTGGCAATTATGAACAAAGCTGCTATAAACATCTGTGTGCAGGTATTTACGTGGAAGTAAGTTTCAATTCGTTTGGGTAAATACAAAGCAAAGTGATTGATGGATCATATGGTAAGAGTATGTTCAATTTTGCAAGACTCTGCCACATTGTCTTCCAACGTGGCTGTGCCATGTTGCTTTCCCACCAGCAGCGAATGAGAGTTCCTGTTGCTTCACACCCTCACCAGCATCTGGTATTGTCAGTGTTCTGGATTTTGGTCATTCTAATATGCATGCAGTGGTATCACATTTTTGTTTTAATTATTAATTACAATTTCTTAGTGATGTATGATGCTGAAGGGGATTTGCTGCGTCAAAGCATATAGAAAATTCTAGAGTTCTTGATGCATAATGCCAAAATATCCTCCAGGAAGCTTTTTTCCTCTAACTAACACTTTTGGGAAACCATTATGACAGTGTTATAAACACTCACACATTTCATTTTATATGGTGCACTAACTCACATCCATTTATTACATGATCATTTCTTTTTAGACATAAAATTATGTTAAATAACTTGATCTATTCACTAACACTAAACTTAGCTCCAATTAATTCAGCTGATTATCAAACACCAAATACACTTTTAGAGGACAAAAGGCTGAGAAACAAGCTAAGAAACAAAAACATAAAACCTATGACTCTAGAGCTGAAGGAGGTCTTAGGAGATGTTCTAAAAGATGCTTTCAATACGGTCAGCATCCTAGACCAAAGACATGCTCTTCCAGGGTTCACAAGAGAAAAATTAAACGGCAGGTGAAACTCCAACTCTCTAGTTTTGCTCCATTACTTCAATTCACACCTACATTCACAGTCAGCATTACCAGGCTCCTTTTACGTATCTGACTTCTTCCCCTCTGGTGCAGTAGCGTACCACTGGCACTTCCTTTGAGAATCACTGTGGTAGAAAGGTCTTAGGGTCAGTCAGAGGTGGGATCAAATTCTAACTGGTACATCCCTCAACCTAGATAAGCCTCAACTTCTTTGTAACACAGCCAAGCGACCTACCTCATGAAGACTGCTAAAAAGTTGAAGTAAGATAAAGTACACACAGCACCTAGTAGCTACCTCATAATTTTTAAAATTACCAATTCTTCTTTGGTGCAGAGCCACTGAATCTGTTTTAAGAAATGTGCAAGTTGTGAAAGGGAACATCCCCAAAGAAAGTGAGCGGTGCTGAGGGGAAGCCAGTACTAACGTACGTATGTCTTAGACAACTTCAGCTTTGCCCAGTGCTAACAATACCTCCCAGGACAGAGGGCTGGTGGAAAATCCCACACTATTGAGGGTGCAACGCCGGAATGAGGGTGGAGTTCAGGCATTTTAGCAGTAACCATAAGATAAAGAACAGAGAAGTTAGGAGCCATGGTTAAGCACTGTATTTTGCCACTAGATGCCAAAGCCATTTTTGGATATTCTGATTTTTGTTGAAGAGATTTGCCCATGATTAGATGGCACTGTAATGCCACCCAATAAATAATGCTCACAGCTGGTTCCACAGCTGAGTGATGGCTTCTGACTAGAAATTGAATGAACAGTTTAATGGTAGTTCAAATAGTAGCAAATAGTTGTTTGCCAGTTTACAATCACTTATTCTCCTTCGTTCTCTGTCATTTTCTGAGCTATGTTGCAGTTAAGAAAGCTGTCATACAAAATGAAAGTGGCTTTTTCAAGCAGAAAACAAATGTACTCTGGCTGGCAGGCTGGCATTTAATCATTCGGTCTCTTAGCGTCATTACTCCGCTGCCAGCACCACACACCCGGCGTTGTTTACGGAGGAGACAGGCTATGAACACCTGGCCCTCCCCACCCTCTGCAGGTCCGCGCCACCGAGGTCTCTGCTGTCCCTCTGAGGAGGGAGCTTTCTTGGCGTGACATCTGGGCTTGCTGGCGGGGGCAGCTGTGGAATGTCCCTGGGGAGGTGGCAGCTGGATTCCCGAGGGTGTTTGCAGGGCAGCTCTCGCTCTTCGGTTTGGGTCATGGTATCGCCCTCTCTGGCTAAGTTTAGAAACTTCAGGCTTTTCCAAGTGGTCTGTGTACATCCAGATTCCTGACTCCCTGCTCCCCATGTTCGTGGATTGGTGACTTTGGGGAGAAGGAGGATATTGATTAAATTCACCCACAGAGTTTGGGTCAAGTGGGCACTGTCCTTCCGGGGAACCAGTCCCAGCTGACTCAGAACCGGGACATGCTCTGAGTGAGGTTCAGCAACAGCAAGTCGTCCTGTGGAGTCCAGGTGCACCCTCCACTTGGAAGGTGAAATTGAGACACGGTACTGAGGGGGTAGCCATGTGCTTGTCCTTCTTCTGGTTGCAAATATCGGTACTAGGTGACATGTTACCTTCCGACATCTCAGTTCCAAGTGCTTTGAACAAAGAAAACATTTTCATGAGTATCGTGAGCATCTTCAAGGAGCATCTTCAAGGAGAAAACTCAAATTTGGCATCTCGCCACGCATCGGGCATGTGTATTCACGCTCAGGCTGCCTACAGGTACGCCTTTTAGAACTCCCTAGCGTACGGCAGTTCACTGCTTTAATTGTTTTTCTGTAGGGGACTATCAATACTGTACTACATGTGATTGATCTAATCAACTACAGAAGATGCTCTTCTGTCACCTCCTCTACACGGTACAAAGTCTTCACTTCCAACGCTGCATTCACGTGACCTCTCAGCGCGTGCGGGGAGATCCGTTCATTACAGAAGGGAGGCCGAAGGAGGTTCGCATTCCTTCTACACCTAGACATTTGGGGGTTTCTTTCTGAGGAGCCAGGTACAATCATCAGAGATGTGGACCACACCGTCCTTGTCCCTCCTATTATTTGGTTCCTGGTGATGACCAGAAGTCCCCTATTTCTTGAAACATGCACATGGATATTAAACAGACTGGATATATAGGCAAGGAGAATTAACAAACATGAAAAGAAACCAAACAAAAATTATTTAACTTGGAAGAAAGTGTGAGACCACTGAAACTTTTGTTAGGAAAACTTGCTGAGAACATACTACATCAGTGATTTATGTTGTTTCCATTTATTTGTCCAAAACACCGATGTGGTCTCAGGAGCTGGCATTGGCTTAAGATGCTTTGGAAATAAATGAATAGTAAATAAGCAGGAGCTGCCTTTGGGCTGCTGTGCTCCTCTCATTCTTCCTGCAATCTTCCAAATCCAATCAGATTACCCACCAGAGGTATTAGCACTCTTTCAAACTCTTCTAGACACGCCTGCACTGCAAAAACCAACTCCATTTTCCTCTAGCAGGAAATATCAGGATTAATCAATGCCAAGTTTGCAAGTACATTTGTCTCTCTGAGTAAATTCAGCACCCCACTGAGCCCTCTGAGGCACAGGAAATAGGAGAAGCACCAAGAATGTTCTCACAGTAGAATGTGAGGACAAACGTGGTCGTACTCACCTGTTCCCAGGACTCAGCTGCAGGAGCTCAAGTTCAAACCCTCACCTGTTATCAAGAGCTGATAATAGGTTCCATGTTTCCAGTAAGAGACAGACACAGAAGGGCCAGGGGGAAGCAGAAGCTAACACCAGTTACAATGAGATATTTGTGTTATTCCATGGTCAGCAGGAACCCCCCTCCAGGGTTCTGTGCATCGCCCGGCCCCCTGCACGGCAGGGCAGCCCTTCTGCAATGCCTGCGTTGCTTCGTCTTCTCACTGTGCAACCACATGTGGGTAGTCCTTGTCATCAGACCTGGTTTTATTTCCATTCCTTGTGGGAAACCGTTTCGTGCCACCGCTGGAACCAGCATTGCTTGGAACGTTCTAATCTTGTAAATGGGTCTCGGTTACACGGGCGAGTCTGCTTGTGAGTTTCTGCTGTTTCCATGAACGGTAAGGAGCCCACGGTAGCATCTCTGCCCAACGCGTTATACTGACGCCCCCACACATCAGACAAACTGTCACACACACGTGCCTCCAACACTTAGCAAGTGCACTCCCAAGTTAGCTTTGCAAACATCCATTTTACTCTTGGTGTGAAGCAGCCGTTTGCATGGCGGTGGTGGGGAGGCACGGGAATGAGCGTGGACAAGCACACGCACGCCAGGGGGACAACGGAGCCACTGTCACCGCAGACACCGGTGTGAGGGAGTGAGGTGTGAGGTCGACAGGAGGAGACGGGGTTGGGGAGAGGAATAAGGTGATGCCCAGGCTTTGGGTTTAGGCAAGTGGGAAGGGTGCTAGAGCTGGTTTCCTGGGCACCAGTCAGCGTGGTGACGGCCACAGCACGTAGGAGGCGGCAGTGTCTGTGCGCACGGCCCGAGGCAAACACGGTGCACGCCCTCCTGCGCTCTCAGTCGTTCGCTCCTACGGGCAGCGCGGCCCACCGGGTCGCTGACACTCTGAGAACACAAAGCAAGGCCAAGGCCGAGCTCTGCCCTCCAGGCCCTCACACTCCGAGGGGGGACCAGACGGGGGGAGGGGGGACCCTTTAGTTCCGCGGTTGGCACATGTGGGCAGGGGTGTGACTGTGACTACCTAGCTCGGGGGGGGGGGGGGGGGTACGTCTACTGAGGTGGGGAAAGGGACCAATGAGAAAAGGGGAGACAAGCAGAGGAGGAAGAGGCAGTACAGATGACTCCAGAGAAGGTACAACGTTCAAGCTAGGCTTTGAAGAGTAAGAATCAACCAGGAAGAAAAAATGAAGGGACCACTTCAGACAAAGGATACAAGAGGCAGAGAACATTCCAGAGAGTGCCCCTCCCCCTCCACTCCCTGCCGACGCCCTGAGGCTGCCAGGCTCCATTCAGGGCACTCTCCCACTCTGCAGGCCGCCCCACTGCAGCCTGAGCATGCCACTCATGGACAAGTGACAAATGGTACAGACTTCGTTCGCCTCGGATGCTTCTCAACGGGGCCCGATCGAATGGGGTCCAGTCCTTCAACCTGGGAAGCCAAGGCAGGACAACTTGTCGCTTGCATGATTGTTCCTGTTGCGTGACGAGGCCTGTCGTGTTCAGTGTAATGAGGGAATTCAGGCCAACGGAGAGGGAGGCGTGGGCACGGTAGGGGGCGGGGTGCAGGGTGACCGCGGTCCATCCCAACATCGAGTTTTCCCAGGACACTTACAAAACAAAAACAAAATAAACAAAAGAACGGCAGCCAGAAGCGGCTGGCAGCCAGGCAACACAATCGCACCTCCCACTCGGTGACCTGCCCTGAACCCCGTCTCTGGGGAGCGCAGGAGCTCAGACGTGCCCCGTTCACTCACACACACACACACACACACACACACACACACACACACACGGGACTGCGCCCTCCCACCACGCTGACACCCTTGGGGAAGTGCTGAAGGCCTTAGCTCTCCTCTTAGCCCCCCGGGGAGAAAAGGGGCTGCGTCCAATGACCCAACTGATTCTGCAGCAACAGAAAAGAAAACAAACAAACAAACAAAATCCCTCTTTCAGGGAACACTGCTCACACGTTTTGAAGATGTAATTGGCATTGTAATTTTGGGGTGACTTCCTTTCCCAGCAGATATCACTGCACTTAGGTCGATAATATACCATAAGCGTTGAACTGACTTTAATAAAAAAAGATTTGGATGCTTATTATGATTCTCCAGCACTTCAAGTTACTGGGATCAGAAGCTGCCACTGGAAACATTTTATTTGTTTTTATAATAAGAAAGTGCATAATTATGATGAGTCCCATGATTCCCTCTGTCGAATACAACAGTGCTTGCCTTGACCCTGACTTCACGGCTTCTTATTCTGCATCATGTGCTTTATTGATTTTCCGGTTACTATTATTTTCTTCAATAAGCCATTTTAAAAGAGCAGATTTTTTTAGATTCATTCCTTTCTCAGCCTTCCCCAGAGCAGAGTGTAGGGCTGTACTGCAGTTGATGCACTGCTCGTCTTTTGTTTTTCTGCCTTTGGTCATTTATTTGCCCCGTGATACGGTGCGCCGAGATTTTGGGGGAGAGAGCAAATAGAGGACCCCTTTCTTCTTCTCTCGAGTTTAGAACCAATTAGAGATAAAATAGACAACAAGCAAATGGACATCAAAATGTCAGCCTTGTACTGAGAAAGCCGGTTCTAGAATGCACCTTCCAGCTGGGGAACTAGACGGACAGAGCCGGAGTCACAGACAGCCCTGACAAACGCAGGCCTCCCTAACCCCAGGAGGTCCCCCATGGCCAGCAAAGCCGAGGGTCGGTGTGTCCTCCCTACAAGCTGACCAGAAAGGTAAAATGCCTTGGATGAAGGGATTCGAGGTAAAGGCGTCACCTCATTGATATGAGAACAGAACTTTGGGATTTAGCCAACAGTGACTGCCTCGTCCTGCTCCAAATCCTGCTTCCAGTAGGTACAAAGAAAACCTTCTTATGGAGAGAACGGAGGCCAAGGGTTGGAATGGAGAGTGCACCCCATGTGCACTCAAAGAGCAGGACGTGAGCTTGCGTGGCGAGTCGGACTTTGCCTCTGCACTCTCCGCTCTGCCTGATGGCGCGCTACGGTGCATCTTCACAGGACCCACCCCAGCACTTTCTCCCAATGACAAAGCGAGGTGACCTCACACGATGAACATTTTGGTTGCACACTCAAGTAACTTCCTTTTTTTCTAAAGTGTGGTGGTTAATAACGTGGGCTCTGGCATCCCACTGCCAGCCTTCTGGTCCCAGCACTGTGATCCTGGGAGATACTTCACATCCCCAAGTCTCATTTTCCTCACTTATCAAGAGAGAAGACGGTAATGACTCCCTCCGGACTAAAGGAAACAATGCACACGAAGGTCACAGCACTGGGCCCAGGGCAGTACGCAAACACAATCACAACAAAAACTAATTAACAGCGAGCGCTACAACTAGTTCAAGGAACAGCATACAGAGACACGAGTGGGAAAGAGAATTGTGTGTGCGTGTGTGTGTGTGTGTGTGAGTGTGAGAGAGTGTGTGTGTGCACGCGCATGTGTGAGTGTGTATGAGAGTGTGTGTGAGTGTGAGAGTGTGTTTGTGCGGGTGTGTGCGGGTGTGAGTGTGTGTGTGCACGCACATGTGTGAGTGTGTATGAGAGTGTGTGTGAGTATGAGAGTGTGTTTGTGCGGGTGTGTGCGTGTGTGAGTGTGTGTGTGCACGCGCATGTGTGTGTATGAGTGTGTATGAGAGTGTGTGTGCACGCACGTGTGTGCGTGTGTGTGTGTGTGTGCGTGTGTGTAAGAATTACAGAGACAGAAAAAAAACATATTTTTTGAAAACCCTGTGATCACAATCCAAGTTTAACAAATCTTAACATTTTACCACATTTCCTTCAAGCCTTTTAAAAAATAGGAAATTAGAAGAAAGTTAAAATTTCTTCTGTGTCTCTTCACCCTCCTCTCTCTCCCAGTGCTCTACTCACATGTAGTTACTGTGTATTCTTTTGACTAAAATTTATACATTATCAAACTTATAGTACTTTTGGTAACTATGTATATCTTTCTGCAATGTTCTCTTTAAAAAAAAATTATTTGAGAAATTCATCCACAGTTATAAACATAACTTTAGCCCATTAATTTTTCATTCTTGAATAGTATTCTGTTGTACTATTCTCACAATTCACTTAGCACTTTTGTTGATGATGACACTGAAGTTGATTAACATTTTTATCTATTCAAACACTGTTGGAATCTTCATGATCAAGTTCCTTCACACACATAAGCTGTGGTTTTCTTGTAAGGTTGACACAGCATTTGCATTTCCAACAGGAGTTTATAGACATGTTAGATTTTAAAAATCTGATCAATGTTAATTTGCATCTCATTTGTTTTCATTTATAATTCACTGATAAAGTTGTACATATTTTCATTTGCTTATTTCTGTTTCCATGGGCTGCCAATTCCTAAACATTGTCTATTTTTCTGTTGTCGTGGTTTATTTTATCTTCTTGATTTGTAGAGATTTTTAATCTTTTTATAGCCTTGGTGCTTATATGTTTTGTAAGTAGTTTAACTTGCTAGTATTTTTGAAATATAAGTGTATTAAATTTCAACACAATTAGTAATTTTTCTCCTTTTCTTTATGATTTGTCCTTTTGTGTTTAAAGATCCTTTCTATTCTAGTATCATAAGAATACTCTATTTTTTCTATATATTTCAAGTTTTGCTGTGTCATATTTAGGTCTTTCATCCATCTGGAATCACTTTTGTGAGCAAAATATAAGACAGATTTAAATATTTTTGTTTTTGTTATTATTAATATTTTTTCCTTTTTTATAACCAATTGGTCTAGCACGATTTATTGCACAGTCCCTGGCAATGCAAAATGCAATGGTGGGACATACCAAGTTTGAAAATATGCATTGGGGCTATTTTCACTTCCTTGTTTTCTTTTATTCCACTTTCAATTCTTGAGCCAATATGACACACAGGCAGGGATTTCTTTTCTTTTCTTTTTTTTTTTGGTGGGGGGAGTGTGATCTGCCTTATCACAGTAATCATCCTTGTCATTATCAGCATCTGTTACATGTCTACTATGTGCAAAGTCCTGACCTATTTACTTTCCAGCCACTATTATATTCAGTCTTTACCACAACCCAATGAGGCAAGTATATCTTTGTTATAAAGATGAGAAAATTGGGACTTAGAGAAGTTGCAATTTGCCTGAGCTCATGCACACCGGAAATGGGAGTGCTGGGACCCAACCCAGCTCCATCTGACTGCAATGCTCGTTCTCTTAAACATCCATGATACCAGGCCTCCCTGGATGAGACTTCAGGGACCGTCTAGTCCACCAGTTCTCAGCTGTGGCTGCACATCAGAATTACCTGAAGAGCCTTATCAGAGTACTGATGACCAAACTCCACCTCACACAAATGAAGTCAGAACACCAAGGGACAAAGCTCAGGTATTAGCATTTTTAAAATACTCCCTGGATTCTAATGTGCCTCCAGATTTGAAAACCACTGATTCACTTGTACATCCTTATTTACTCATGAGAAAACGGAGACTCAGAGATGAATTATAGCTTACCCCAAATCTCCTACTAGAGTTTAATGACAGAACAGGAACTATAGCCCACAACATCTGACTACCCAGCGGTCTCGTCACAAGACCACACATTCCCTTAGCATTACTTACATGGAGTGGTGGCCGAACAAATTCTCCCTAAATCTACAAACTGACATGTCGCAGGGTCCTCATTGTGTCAAAGTCTGAAACTAAGGCAAGGAAGGGGAAAGGTGACCAGGATCATCTGCCCATATGGCTGCTGGGACTCACCAACCCCTTATGTGACACAAAGTCAAGGGACCAGTAGTCTCCTTTCACACGCAAATAAACTTATTTGCAATTTTCCCAAATATTTGCTTTCTTGCTCGTGGACAATAAAAACTCCCTCTAACATTTATACTTGATAACTGAATTACTTTGCAGAAGTATCATACAGACTCAGGTTCAGCCAAAGTGGCAATGGTCGATCATACATCCTTTCCCAAGAGCATATTATTGAGAAAAGAAATAAGAAAGCTCCAAGTCTTAAGGCAAAGAAAAAAGGAAAAGAAAAAGAAAAGAAAAAAAAAGGAAAAAGAATCCAAGAACTGAAAAGACAAACCTATAGTAAGCCCGAGTTCACACAAAGCAAAGACCTTGCTTAGGAGCACACATGTATGAACTGAAACTGTAACACAGGTCTAAGTCCTTGAATGAAGAAGGGAAGAAACTTCTCTTGTCAGTGAAGGGGATAATCTTATCCTTACTATTTTTTAATCTTTTTTAAATGGAAAATTTCAAACATACCCCAAGAGAGATCATAATAAATGCATTTACATCAATATTATTGATGCGTTACCATTACTTTAGTATCATTACTATTAAGATGTTGCTAACTTGACATATGGTTGTGCGCACTTTCCTTTCTGGAATCTCAGAGAGTTATGAAACGTGGTATATTCCAGAGGGCAGGTTCATGGTTCCAAAAACAGGAAGCTCGCTCTTTGCTTCACATACAAGTAAAAGAAGAGACTTAAGGAGTATAATTCTAGCTAGATGTTTTCCTTGACTAACATTCATTCCATTTTTATAAAATCCATTCGCTTGCACATTATCCATACAAACTAGTTTTTACCTGCTAGCGTTAGCCTTCTACACGAAGCCGGAAGCTGAAATGCTCAAGTAGCGTGCAGAATTTCTGATCGCCAACCAGTGGTACACTTTGGGCAGCATATTTGTACAACAGTGCTTGTGTGTTTTCCATATTTTATTGCCTTCCATCTTCATTATTTTATAAAAACAAATGCAAGATGAAAATGCTGATACAGGAAGTGTAAATCTTGTAAACCTAATTTAGTTGCGACAAAGATGGAAATCACCCTGAGTGCCAAAAGTGGTATATCAACAAGACACTCATTGGGCTAACACCAGTCAACTGTTTGTTCAGTTGTGAATAGAAGATAGCAAACAAGAACATATTTGAAATTCTAGAAATAAATCATAGAGACTTGTGTGAAAGACAAAACATAATTGAGTACACTTTAGCTCTTTCTGCCCGAGTCTACCTCCCCTACTCTTACTGTAGGTGAGTCTGTGATTTAGCCTTTACACAATCAAGTTTTATACATATTATTCATAACGCATTATGTATAAAAGCAGGATATGCCTTGTATTACTCTTGTAAGCCAAGAATATTCCATTCCATTACCACAAATACTATTTTTTCTGAGTGCTGAGATGCGGGTAATGTAACAATTCTTCCTGGCTTGTAAAATCTCTCTCTCTCTCACACACACACATACACACACACACACACACACACACACACACACAGAGAGAGAGAGAGAGAGAGAGAGACATGTGTGCGCACACACTAGAATGACCCTTGCCCCACCTAGTCGTCTTATACCTATAATGTGTTGTGAAGGAATATGGCTGGATGCATAATATAAATCCCAGCAATGAAGACACAGTCCTTCAGAAGCCATGTTTCTTCTATAATTCATTATGAATGCTTCACTGATCACATACACATACTCCCTTCTCATCCAAGGAAATCATACATTTATATATGGCCTTCCCATCCATGGAAATTCATACATTTCCCATCCCCCACATACTTCATTTTGGAGAATTAAAGGGCAAGCTCTCTCTTTAAGGAATCTATTTCCTATATTTCAATTTACTTAGCTTTTAGTATAATAATGTGCATGACAGATACTAGGTGCTCAATATAACTCCTGAACTGAACTGCACCTGCTAGTGCCAAACCTATGTTTTCATTCATTCATTCATCAATCCATTTACTTATTCAACATATATTAATTGATGTGTGCCAAGATCTTAACTAAGAGAAAGATGACTTATAACATAGCTTCCTGCCTCCAGAAGTCAATCTATCTGGAAGAGAACATTAACATATAAACTATGAAACTTACTGTAAGGTAAACACTGTGAATAATGCAATTAAGAAAAATAAACTATTTGAAGTTAGAGGAAAAAACAACTCTGACTAGACATAGCAGAATGAAATTCACAGATGAGGGGGCACTTAACCCTAAACCAATGAGTAGAGTTTTGAGTAAGTGAAGACAAGGAGGCTTCTTTTACTGGTAATATGAATGTTAAAGGTTTAAAGAAATCATTCTCAATTCAGCATCAAAAACACTTTAAAAATATATTTTGACACATGGCTTAACTAGGGATAAAATGAGGGAATACCACGACATAAAAGAAATGAACGAATGAATGAATCCACAAACGATAGTGAAGTTCAAGTAGATGTTATCTACTGATCAATGAAGTTCTAGAGCCACGAGGTTTAAGGGAGGCTTGGGTAATGGAGAGTGAAGGGCACACAAGTCTGGAAGCCTAAAAAGATACAAGACTGAACTAAAATTAAAAATAAAAAAACCTACATTAAGTAGGTTTCCTAAAGGACAACAAACTCAGCATACAAACTAGAAAAAAGGCTGTATCTTAGGGAACCCTGGGATATTTGCATTTTGGACTTTTAGTAGAAAAAAATGGGGAAAAGACTCTAATAAGAATTCCCAATGAACAAACCTATCTTCAAGCAGTCTTGGAGATGGAATTCATACTTCCTATGTGGCCTCCAAAACTATGAGCTGGAAATTTAGTTTGGAGTAATCCTGGGCGAGCAGATCCCTGGGTGAATGATTGACCCACACGCAAATCCATTCTGGAGCAATGAAATGTTAACCTAAGGTATGAATATACGTTAAAACCCTAACCCTGACTCTGACAGAAAGAATTCCTCTGACAAGGTTAATGAAAGGACTTACAAACTGCCCTCATGTCACCAATTAGATGGTCTCAGCTTTAGGCCTCTGTGGTATCACCTCCATTTCTTATGCAATGAAATAAAAATGGATAAAGAGGCACAGGCATCTCTTTCCAATCACGTGAAGTTTTATAGCATTCCTGGCAGGTAGGGCGATAAACAACAGCAGGTCTAAACGCAGTAAATCAGGAGTCACAAACATTGGTTACCTGAGGAATACAGATAAAAACAGGCTGAGGTCACCTGGAGTACTGTCAAGCAGTTGTGCTATTTTATTGGGTCAGAGACCAAGAAATATCCATATAGAACTATCACCCAACCACTCTTCCTTTGGATAAGGAAACTAAATCTGCAGGAAACAATGATACAGAAAGGCAAAGAAAGTTGATTCTTAGCTTGGGTCCCAAATGTCAATGCAGAACTGTCATGAACTGGGCTGGAACTAAGCTCAGTTACGGCATTTTAAGTCATTGACTCACTGGCCCTATAAGAAATAAGACAAAAGATACAGATTGAGTCCAGTTACACCCATATTCATTATGAGGATAATAATGTAAAAAGAAATCGCTTCATTTGAGATAAAAACAAATTTTAAAATACTCAGTTTTTATAATCTTAGACCTAAGTTTGATCAGTAGACTAAAATGGTTCATAACAAAGGCATCTTAAAAACAAAACAAAAACTTCACAGGAAACTGCAAAGCACCTGATTTAAAACTTGTTCTTCCCAAAGACCCATAAGCCAGAGTGGGCATCCGCACATTGTTTGACATGTTGAGTAGAAGGTGCGTTTTTAGAAAGCTCGGCTCAGGCTTCGGCTCAGGGGAAGCCACCACTGCTCCGGTAAATAATGGGCTATGACCATGCTAAACGCATCCTTTCAACGGAAAGCCTTCAAAATGAAGGGGGGAAAATACTGATTAGACATGCTTTGGGAACCTAATTCTACTAGTAGGAATGAAAATTAATAAACAACATTGGGCAATCTGCTGGAACAAATAGATTTTTGATTTGCAGGCATCCAGCTGCTATTATGTTCCAGGTGAACAAGCATTACTTAAATAAATAAACAACTCCCTTCTTTTTATGGTACGTGCTTCCCAGGTTTGCCACAGTTAGTAAGTCGGAAGTGAATCCAGGTTGGAGAGGCCAGACACTCCTCTGGGAGACACCATGGAATTAGTGGGATAGACAGAAAGGTCACCGAGCTCCAGCGAGGGGAAGGGCTGTGTTTTGCAGCTTTCTCATAGCTGAGCCTGCTATTAACACAGCAGTACTTTGAATTTATAAAGTATCGTGCAGCCCTGAGCTTCAATGTGTACTGCAAACATTAGAATCCTCACAACGTCCCCCAGAATGTGAGGGGGTGCAACCCACATCTCACAGATGATGCCACCTAGAAGCAGAGAAGTTAAGCCAGTGGCCAAAAAACAGACAGGTCAGTACAAATTTCCAGCCCCAGGGAAGAAAGTGTAATTATAATTGGGAACTTTAGCAGGTAAGGAGGAGGAAAAAGCAAGCATTTGCCAAGACTTAAGGATGGAAAAGCAAGGATTTCACCCATGGCGAAGTAGGTAAAAATCTGCCTGCATTAGGTTTTGCTCCATGAGATTTTTTTCCCAAGTAAAAACAAATATAATCCATTTTATGAATGCAATAAAATGGTATTCCATCCCAAGGTAAAAACATAAAAGAAGTCCAAGACTGTCCAACTGTGCTACACCCACATAATTGCTAATTAGTAATTCTAATACATAAGAAATTAACTTCCCATTACTCTTGCAAAAATAAGAATCTTTTTTATTTAGACTTCTCTTTGAGAGAAGGAAAGAAAAGAAAAAGGAGTGAAAATTTTCACCCAAAAGGAGTGGGAGATGTCATTTATTGAAAAGGCAGATTCCAGGCATACCTGACAAATGACAGCAGTGACATTTTCAGAATCACAAAAGCTGGAGCAATGTGCTCACTCGCCTTCTGAGGTGAAACGTCTCCAAGTTGCAAATAGGATTATAAATAAAGTGCAGCTCAAAGACCAATCACAAAACCATCTTCCATGAGAAACTTAAAATAGAACAAAAATAGCACATTTATGTTTGTATGATACATTTTACTACCTGCCACTTTAATCTCCAGAAGAGTCAAGCTTAACAATAATACCAAAGACAGGTTTATTATCAAGGTCCACATATTCCATTTCACTCTTACTAACAACCTAGCACAAATGCCAGACACAGAAGTTATTCCTGGCGCAACATATCATTTAATTCCTTTTGACAGGCCTACTATTCTTTGAAATTGTGAATTCATTCATTAGATAAAAGAGACTTGGTAAGTTCCAACATATTATTTTTTTGTGTTTCAAGGATAGTAGACACTATCTCTTTGATGTATAATATATTACTGAGATGTAGTCCTGTTTGTATTAATGGGGGAAAATACTGATGACAACCAGAAAGTTAAATACTTTGTCTTGTGTTTCTGATTGAAACCACTAAAGCCAGTAGTATAAATTAAGCAGAAAGAGTATGAAATCAGGTACGGAAGAGAGAACGAAAAGTTTACCATTATATAAATAAGATATCCTAAGCATACTCCTGGTTTTCTTAGAGAATATAGCAATTATCTGGTTCTCCAGATCTTTTTTCATGTTGGTATACATCTCCAAGTGAAAATTATGTGAGACTGTCTTACCTCATCTGCCAGCATAAAGACATGTATGTTGGAGAGCACTGCATGCACAGAAAAGCTGAAGGGAAGATGGAATTAGGAACAAAGAGGACAGGATTAATCAGCAGTTAGGACACCTCTGGAACATGCTGTATTAAGTAAAGAAACTTGACAAAGGTCACTGAACTCATCATCAGCAGACCTAGTAGTTGAGCCAAACGCAGGTAATTCCAGAGCCCACACTGTTCACAACATCAAGTCTCTCTAACATATCTTGGTCACAACTTCTTAATTATTTATAACCAGACTTCTTTCAAAAAGAATATAACGTTAACTTAAAAACATGTAAATATCACAGGGGCATTAAATAAGGTTTATATTTTTTTAAAAAAAGAGCTAAATGAGATAGAAAAATAAGGGCCGAAAAATGAAAATCTGAGGTAGGTGCAGGGCACACCATGATGCCAGTCAGTCTCCTTGGAGGTGAGCCTCAAACTTGGCTGGGGGTTTTCTCTCAGCTAACAAGAAAACACATAGGCCATGACATTTTATATACAAATAAACCAGTCATTTAGAAAAAAAATTATGCGGATGTTTTTTCCTGCTCTAAGTTCTCATACAAGTGTGTACTTGGATGAACAGCATCCTCAAACACACTTTCAGAAAACATCGTGTCAGGACTCCTCTCCCCTGAAGTTGGATCAATGCTGCCACATCACAATGCAAACCAATAAAAGCAACTCCAAGCACAGGGCTTTGGAGATTGGGAAGGGCAGGGTGCAGAAACAAATTCAGTTCAGGCACATGGCTTCTTCTCTGATATAATTCAGGGCTAGATGTTGGAGTACCTGGGAGAACAGACAAGACTGTACCCTCACCCCAAATCTTAAATCAATATTGCTTCTCTCAGTTGAGTTTTAAAAATGTATTCAGCAGGGTAAATTTAAAATGATAATCCCTGACAAGTAGTTGGAGCTCTGGAATGCTCTGTGGCCAGTTAATTGTGAATCTACATGTTGCAACAAGCACGGTCAGAGGTTACAACTTTGTGTTCAGCATTAAAAACAGATCTTATTAAATAAAAGTGCATTATCTGGAATTAAGATATTATCAGGATTAACATTTTAGCCTGAGTTAGTTCTGCAAATTAGTTATTACACAGCAGGGGCCTGAAGGAATAGGACTGTAGAATACTTATGTTTTTTGCTTTCTTTTTTTTTTAAGTTCCAGAATGTTTTTCATCTCTATCCCTAAGCCTACAACAATGGCAAAAAAATGAGTTTGAGCACAGATTTGCAATACGCTTCTGCATGATTCTCCAGGGAGTTTCCGATGGAGACTGGAGGTCAGCTTAGGGGCACTGCCTCTCTCTTGAAATACGGAAAGGTCTCTGCTTTGGGACACCCATCTCAGAGGGCTCTGCATTTTGGAGAGTCTGCCAAAATTGTCTAATTCCCTCCTTTTTGATGGCTTGGAACCAGCTAGAGCTGTCCATGGTACTCACCTCAGTTCTGGTTTTCTCATTCAGAAATCTCTCTGGTCCTTTCTCTACAACTTTGCCGTGTAGTGGGTCAACTAAATGCCCCAAGATCGATGTGTGCTTGTGTGGTCCTCCCAGGGCCCTGCCACTGAGCCCATTCTTTTAATAGGATAAGTATATCATTTTAGTTGGTGGGTATGAAATTTTTCCTGGGGGGCTGCATGAGAATGGGCTGCCTGAATGGTACTGACACGTTAATTTGCAGTGACTCGCATCCACTTTGGACCCTGGACAAGTTTAGTACTCTGGGATACCTGGTGCACTTCATAGTCATGAAAAAGAAGAGAAGGTTCTTGGACGTGAAGAAGAAGAATAGTACCTAGAGAACAAAAAAAACCTACCTGTGTACTAATAGGACAAACAAATGTATAAGTACCTCTTCACTATACTTTATTTTAAATCAGGGGTTCTGCAACTATGGACTTTAATATCTTACTCTGCTTGTTTTTTATGACCCTTTAGCTAAGAATGATTTGTATTTATTTCTAAAGGATTATAAACAAAAAACAGCAGGTGACAGAGACCATATGTAGCTCACACAACCTAAATCATTTAGTACCTGACCCTTCACAAAAAAAGTTGGCCGAGTTCAGTTTTAAATCCTTGGTAAATCATACTGTCTTATAGGGACTCTCAAAATTTGTGACAATTTTTAAAAGTGAACTTTTTATATTAGAATAGTTTAGAAAGAACACAAAGATAATACAGTGAGTTCCTACATAACTCATATCCACTTGCCCTATTAACATCTTTAACATCTGACATTTGTGTGGTGCATTCGCTACAATCGATGAACCAATATTGATACATAATTAAGTAAAGCCATGCTTTATTCAGAATTTCTTACGTTTTTACCTAAAGTCTATTTTTATGTTCTAGGACCCATTCCAGATACCACATTCTGTTTAGTCATCATGTCTCCTTAGGCTCCTCTGGGCTGTAACAGCTGCTCAGGCTTCCACTGTTTTTCATGACCTTCTGAGTACTAGTCAGTACTTTGTAGAATTCCCCTCAATTAGGATTTCTCTGATAGACTTCTGATGAATTGACTGGGGTAATGGATTTTGGAGAAGAACACCACAGAGGTAAAATGTTAGCTTCATCACATCATATTAAGGATACATAACTATCAATATGACTAAACACGGTTGACGTTGACCTTGATCACCTGGCTGAAGTAGTGTCTGTCAGGGTTCTCCACTGTAAAGTTACTCTTTTTCTCTCATTGCCATTCTGTGCCCTTTGGAAGAAAGTCACTATACTCAGACCACAGTTCGGAGTGGGGGATCACGCTCCACTTTCCTGAGGGTGAACTATCTCTGTAAATTATTTGCAAGTCTTCTGGATGGGAAGTTTGCATATTGTCCATTTATTTATTCTTTAATCATTTATATCAGGATAGACTCATGAATGCTTATTTTGTATTTTGGGTTATAATCCAATACTACTTTATTTTGTTTCTCAAGTTGTTCCATCTTTAGCCACTGGGAGCTCTTTAAGTTGTCCCATGTGTCACTTTGATAGGACCTCCAATTTTTTTTTTCTTGAGCACTTCTTTAATTGCTGGCACTGTAAGATGTCCTAAGCTCATCCTGAAAATATATATATATATCTGATATATCTATCTCATATATATTAGATATATAAATATATAGAGATAGAGATAGATAGATAGATAGATAGATAGATATAGATATATCTTACAATCAAATTGTTTGTTCACAAAGGGGTGTTTTAAAACTATCAGCATCAGTCCCCACACACTCAAGGCCAAACTGTGGGCCCAGGGGCTGCAGTTCTTGAGGACAGTCATGGGGAAGGTAGTGGCAAAGCAGAAATTTGAAAGGAGGAGACAGATATAAACTTCTGTTCCTTCACAATTTTACTGCAAACCAGTCCTCTTCCAGGGACCAATTCAGGCACTAAGAAAACCTTTCCACTTCTGCTTTTCAACTGTTTGGGGCTTACTGATAACATGCAGGCTGACACAGATATTATACAATTCAATATCCCAGTATTATCCATCCGATTATGTGATGTAGCTCACTGAAAGGTGGTTTCAGACTTTTAAATAAAGCTATTTTTACAAAGGACAATTTGAATATATCTAGGAAGCAATACCGTCATGCATTGCAACAAGTAGGGATGTTTGATAACATTGCCATATGGGTATTTTACTTACCATTCAAAGCCTAGCCTGGCATTTATTTTTAAATTTTTCGAGCTTTTTATAAAAATGTTTCTATACTACACCCACAATTTGTCATCTTCTTGCTTTTTTGGAATTATAATTTAGACTATGCTAAAAACTAAGAAGCAGAGCTGGAATCAGAAGGAAGGTCTACTGAGCAGCAAGCAGTGTGTGGTTCAACATGATAAGACTTTCAAACATGACATGAAGAAGGTGTGACAAGGCTCTCCATGTGATTTATTATATTAAAAAGTCATTTTATGAAGAGGTTCATTTTCTGGAATTACATCACGAAACTGATTTCTAACAATACAATTAGAATTTCTATACCTAAATTTCTACACCAAGACTTTGGATGGCTTTTTTGCCATGTCTAAAAAATTCACTCTAAGTTAAAACAATGAAAATTTGCCAGTGGTGAGGAGCCCTAACAGCCAATCACAACAAAGACTTTGAAAATATTTAAAGCAACAGTGAATCACTGAGGTAAGTGTATTACTTGTTACAAAAGTTACAGGAGCATGAACGGTTGTGACAACACTCCAAACTCTCAGTGGTGCAACACAACGGCATTTCATTAATTGCTCCCCAGCCCACCAGTGCAGGCCTTCCTGACCAGTGGATAGCTCTCCATGTGGTGACTCAGGGATGCGGCCTCTTTTCTCTTAGAGCACCAGCACCCTCTGAGCCTGACTCATCTGGATCCAGTTGACAGGAAAAGAGAAGGGAGAAACAGCACACTTGCTGCTGCTTAGCTCATCCTGGAATTGGCACACATTCCCTACCAGTGCTCACACTCCACTTGCAGGGACTTGCTACTTCAGTTCACTGAGAAGAGAAGTATTTTGGGACATGTTTAGAGAAACTGCTCTGCAGCATCAAGGGAGGGAACATAACTTATTGGTAGTAGTCAGGGGGTCTCTGCCACACATCTAACATGGTAACTTTAGAAAAGGGAACTAGCATTGGGATGTCCGAGCTAGTCACACAGCATCAGATATGTTGCTATCTTAAGCATTCAGTTTAAATCACCAGCCAAAATATAATGAGTGGTGCTATTACTAAATCATAACTACAGTTACTGTAGCTACAGAATGTTCTGAGGAGAAAAGGGGAAATCTTCAAGGGTTCCTTGATTAATGGACTATTACATTTTCAGGCATTTCAACACTGTCTTTAAAGACTTTTAGTTTTTCCTACAAATAATGAATAGAATGTCAATCTTAATAGCCCTTTAGGTGGGCAAGGTTGTTCTCAGTATCTACCAGGAACAGTTCTTAGCATTTCACATACTTCACCTCCTTTGATGTTTGCCCCAGTCCTGAGACACTGACCAATACTATCCTCATTTTACAGAGGAGGAAACTGAAGCTTAGATGGGTGAACTCCCCAGCCAGGCATAGCAGGGCCGAGCTGTGCACCCAGGCAGGGTGACTCTAGGGCTCACGTCCTAGAATCTAATAGTCAGAGCCACTGATTCTGCCAAGAGGGTCAGCACATACCATATGTGAACCTGGCAGTCCCTCCTCTGTAAGCCTCTGCCTTTTATTAAATAAAACAACATAAAAAACATATTATATGTGATTAAATAATTTGAGATTTCATCTATAAACTTTCTTAGCACTAAGGAAACCAGTTTTGTTTTGTTTTGTTTTTAATAAAAGAAAAGAGCCATGAGAAATCACAGTCGCCCAAACAGACGACTGGTGGAAATCTGTGCGCTGAGATCTGAGAGTCAGGTGTGGGCTAGCATCAATTTCAGACACTGGAGCAGTCCCAACTGCACTCAGCCGGCACAGACAGGAGGAAAGCGTATCTTGTCTCAATGTCACAGCTCCTCAGCAGCAGCACATTTATGCAAGAGAAGGACTTAAGCACAACTGATTTCTTTCCCATTCTTGCCTGTTCGGTCTTGTGATCACTCCCTCTTTTGGTCTTTGTATGATGTCACTGCACCAGGTCTCTGGACCAGGACACCATCTATGTGTTGGAAGGGGGCTGGAGGATGTAGTGATTTTCCTTACATAGAAACTGACCAAGTGTCTGATTAACTTTTATATGGCCTATCCCAATGAGTCAGAAAAAGGGGACACACAGGGGTCTGACAGGAATGAAATTTCTAGTACATAGAGCATTTTGTTTAGGGGAGAAGGAATTATCCTATTTGGATAACACGATGTTTTCCGATCTTGAAGTTATTTCATTCTGTTTAAGACAACACTGATACAAGGACACTTCTATATAAAGCAAAATTAATCAAATATGATTATTTTACCTTAAAGCTAATTAAAATTATAAATATATACATATACATTGTCTGTGGACATACTTTATTTACAGGGAATGGGTGTGACACTTTGAACCAAGAATGCTATTGCTAATGATTCATTTACATATTCTCAGGCTTTTTCTTTCTCTGATACAAAACAATTTCCCTGAAGGGTGAAAACCATTTGAATAAGCCTATAAAATAGGTAGTAAAATGTTAGTTTAGCTCAGCTGAGAAGGTGCTATGCTGGTCTTAATGAGGTGCCCAGTTTTGAAAGACTTAGGCAAATTATTTGTTTCAGTGACATTTGAAACAGCTATTTATGTAAAATTCTACACCTATAAGCCCCAGTTTACCATTTTTACCACATTTCCAAGAGCTTTGACAAGCCTGACTACCCACTGTAAACACTCTCCTTCCTAATACAAAGTATTCATTTTATTTGAGCAGAAGTAATTGTTGAGATTCAAAAGATATTGAGCAACAACACTGCAACTCTTCATTCTGTCTTACTGCTTATGACAAATTATCGGAGTTTGGTTACATTTTTAAATTCTTCTTTTCCATGATGTTTTTTTTTCTAAGTGTTAGCATGGTTAGGGCATCAAGTTCCTCAAATTAACAAGCAAAATAATCAGTGCTTACTGTTTGGAGACTGATTCACTGTTATGAGGCAAATACAAAAGATGTGATTTCTGCTATTGAGCAGATTACATAAGACCCAAATACAGGGATGGGAGGGAAGCTGGTGGGTTACAGAGACAGCAGATTTCCCTTTGGATATACTTCCCTGGTCAGGGAGAGCTGGTGTTCTGGGCAGAGAGGTATCATCGGAAGCTGGAGCCCTCAAACAGGAATGCAAGGTGGGGTGAGACTGTTCTAAGCCAGCAGCAGGACACAGGCCATTTTAGCTCTCAGTGTGTGCTGCTATGCAGACTGAGGACCAGGGTGCAGCTATCTACGATCCCCCGTTTACAAGGAGAGCCTTATTTTCCTTCTGGGTCTCTGTGATGAGACAGACACTTCGGTTTTTTGTAAACTGGTAAGGGCTCCAGTGGTGAGGAATGAGGGACCAGCTGATAACCAGTCATGGAAACGCTGAGCTTTCAACTCTGAATCTGTCCTAGTCCATACGAAATGAGTCCAGTCATTGCAAACTCCAGTACGTTGTTAGTAGTAAATGGTATGCCATTCATCTTAGCTTTTCTCTCCACAGGCATGGGCCTCCTTAACCACATGTAAGGCTAAGATTCAGAGTACAAGATGACCCTCAAAATCCCTTCAAGTGCTAATGTCCTATGGCATTATGATTCAAATTGTTTAAAATCTGGTATTACACAGGAAGCGTGGTCTTACTCATTTTTTTAAATAGTTTTGAGATCTAAAACACCTGATTCCCTTTGGCTTAAAACAGACATATCACAAAGGTATATTCAAAATCACAGCAAAAGACAGATGGCTGTCACCCACCTTCTTGCTCACAATGAAAATAAAATATCGTTTTATTTCAGGAGGCTTTGGTCTGAACTACTTTTATTTCATATAGACAGTAACCCCCCCACACACACACACAAAAATGAAAACGATTCTTCACTGGCAGTTCTTCTGACTGAAATTCAGATATACTACCTATATCCATGGGATGTGCAGTTGCAGCAAGCAGATTCCCTTCACTGGAGCACATGCTTTGGGGCAGCTTGTTATCTGAAGCATGTCTAAGTGGATGCCATTCCTGACTCCTGACTCCTGCATCCCATGTCTGCTGGCCTCATTCTCTCTAATGCACACAAGGATGGTTACATACACGCACACACCGCTGGCCACTCTGGAGGTTCAAAGCGCAATTGGTGCAATGGATTTGGTTAGCATCTTTCCTTTTATCTAATTTAAAATCCCTTGCTATTTTTTTAGCTTGAGTAAAACTGAGCAACTCTTCTTTTTGCTCTTTGATCTAGAAAAGGACGCAAAGCCTCATGGACCAAGCTACTAATGAAGACATACAAAGCCTAGACTGCAAGAAGCCAGAAGCTAAGTGGAAATAAAAGTCACCAGATAGACGTCAATGGTCTGATATTATTGAGGTCAGTACAACTGCATTTATTCAATACATGAACAGACAGCTTCAACTGTGCACCTCACTGCGTGCAACCATTAAGAAAGCAGTACATAAAAAAGGAAGTCTAAGTTTTTGCTTTTCAAAAATGAACAAAAAGTACACCAAATATCAATGATGACTATTTCTGAAAGGTGACTAAATTTGTTAATACTTCTTTATGCTCTCCTAATTTATTACAATGAACACAAATTATCTTCTTAATAAAATCATTTAAAAAAACACCAAGAATTCTTTCATGAAATAAATTTTGTGGAAATGTAACTTAATTGTAATAAAAATGGTATTTACACAACTCATAAATACATCATGTAAAGTAGAATCACAGGAGCATCCAAAAAGAGGGACAAGACCATCTGATTCCCATTCTACAGTGAAGGAGCAGTGAGGTCTGGGCTCCATCCGGCCATGTCTGGGACGCTCCCACTCAGCTGGATGCCGTGTCTGTTCTCTCCTTCGTGTTCCACTTCCATTTCCAATATTCCACATACATGTAATTTCTTCAGCCTACCAGGTCCATCCACGTTCTCAGTTCTTTAAAACTCAGCTTGAAACTTCCTTCAGGAGAAACCTTCTGAACCGTTTAGACATCCCATGGGGGAGTCTAACTCTGAGAAATTTCAAGATGGGAAACATGCTTTTTAAATAATCTAGATCCCAGTTCCAAGAATAACCCTAATTGAGAAAAACAAAATTGAGGAACTCACAGTTCGGCCAAGGTTTTTCAAAACTTGCATTTTCTGCAAGACTGAATGACAACCTCCACCTAACACTATGCACAGACATTTTACTTTAGTCAGCTTGCTGCATGATGTGTTGAGTTTATACAGGTTCCATTACTATTAGCATGGCACTTTTTAAAATACACACTCGTGCCCATCCTTATACTGGATTCTAACTACCAGCCATTCCTAATTCTGGTACCACGTAAGAATAAGCCAGAGAAAAATTTGAAAATACCAGTGCTTCAATCCCACTGTAGATCATTTGATCAGGCTTTTTGGGAGAGTGATCTGGGTATGCTGCAGAAGCTCCCCAGGTGATGCTAACACATAACCGGTGTCCAGAACCTTCAAGCTAGAGCATAAAAGACTTGGGGCAAGAATCTGGCCTCTGTTTCCACCCTTTCCACCACAACTCTTTACCTAATGTTTCCCAGCACAATCACACACATGAAAACAAGCATACAACATGTTTTCAATACAGACTTGTTGACTTGATTTCATTTGGTTTTAATGAAATAGGTCAGGAGTTATTTTTCAAGGCCTCACACTTAAGAAATAGAGAAAATAATGGCTAAGCAGAATGCTCACCAAAAAGGGGGAAGTTGTCCAAACTCACTATGGTGTTAGTTAGGAAAACAATGGAAGAATGTTTCAATTGCAAAAGGAAACCCTTGTTTATTTCAGGTCGCCCAAACTATAAAAGATCCAAACCATTCTCAGGCTTTTAACTCAGTGATATATGAGACTCTGATTATTCTTGACTGTAGCTCCCTGTCATAGATGCAAAAAGCCCTATTTTTATTTATTGTAGTATTATTATTTTTGCCCAAAGCAACAGAAAAGTTATACTCTAAGCCCAGCAAAGCACACAGGGGTAGACCAAGGCATCCTAACTCTTGTTCTTTTTCATTCTCCGCTAAGCCTTCGAAAGGCATTAGGACCCTTCACAGGACTGCAGGCCACGCCTCTCCCATTAGGATAAATCCTTGAGCACAGCATTTTTCAGCTAAGCAGAGAGCCAGGAAGGCATTACCTTTGGTGATTTAATCATCTTAGCTTAGGAGCTGCTTGTGAAGTCATGTCCGTAGGTGACAGCAGGAGCAAGACAAAAATTTGGTTGGTCTCCTGTCTGAATAATGGGCTGCATGGAGCCTCATCTCCAGCAGACCCAACAGGATAAAGCAAAAGTGCCACCTCTCTGAGATTAATTTTTCAAGAGTTCAACTCTTTAACTCTAGTCATCTTTCAATGAGTCCTGGCCCTTTGAAAGTCCACCTACTCAAATATACTCCATGGTGGAGCAGAATCCAAAAACTCCCTGAGTCTCCTCAGCAAAATTTTCTTTTTTCTTTAGGATAAACAAAAACCCACAGAGCCTTTCTTCTTATAAGATTTTGTGGCCCTGGAAATATAAGCAGATTATTATTTTTAGTTTGACTAGCAAACCCCTCACTAGCATTTCCAGGTGGGGAAAATGTTTTTACTTTATACATATTGAATTCAAACAAAGAAAAGAATAAGCTGAAGACCGTATCCTGCAGGAATCAAAATAAGCATTTGGAGAAAATTATCCTTTGCTAGTATGTGGGAAATAGTTACACCACAGTTGAATTTTTCTTTATAGAATTTAATCACGAGCATTCAGATCAAGCTAAGCTAGATTGCTGGGAAAGGTGACTAGGGGAATTAACTAAGAAAGGAACGAAAAACAGAGTACCATTTTTAACTTGTAGCATGGCCCTGTGAATGCCCCTACCACACTTTCTGTACTTCGCTTTCACCATATTGCAGAGAATTTATTCTTGCTGGAAATAAACCATCTCAATAGGAGTTTTTGACTCTAGATGTTCCCCTGCCAGGTCTGTCTCCCTGTTCCTTTGTCCCCATGTAGCTTGGAGATCATGACAGTCTTCCCCAGTATCTTCACTGGCTTCCCTCTGTGTGTGTCTGTATCCTAATCTCTTATAAAGATGCCAGTGACATTCATTAAGATCCACCGGAATGATCTCATTTTAACTTAATTATCTCTTTAAAGAGCCTATCTCTAAATATAGTCATATTTTGAGGTTGAAAGGGTTAGTATCTTAATGTATGAATTGGGGGGGGGGGGCGTGGGGGTCATAATTCAGCCTGTAAAAATACTTACTATATCTGGCTCCACTCTACTATTTTTTAGAGTAAGATCTAAATAAATACAAAAATCTTGGTACAACTTAGCTACACCTTTTTCCATCTTAGATTAGATCCCTCTCCCTACTCTTTTCTCTATTCTTACCACCCACCACTCCAAGTTTCTCACACTCTAACCACCTTGGACAGTTTCAGCTTGAGTTAAAATTTGCTTTTAAAAATTAATCCTTTTCTCATGCTTCAAGGGTTCTGGATTTCAGCCTCTGGACAGCTTATTATTAAGGCTTTTATTTGGCTTTTGACATTTATCTAGCATGATACACCTTTAACTGTCAGCTTACTGTGCATCACACCAAAGGTTATATTTGCCCTTATAAATTCCCTGCTCAAGCCTCTGCTGCCTTTCTCTTACAGCAAGCAGAGAGAGAGAGAGAGAGAAAAAAAAGAAAGTGAGAGAGAAAAAGATCATGTCCATGTCTGACCATGAGCACATGGATTTCAAAGCTAGTTTTCCCTCAGCAGAGTTTTTAAGTTGTCATTGGCCTTTTCCCTTTGAGAAGGTACTCCTGTCACCACAGGCCTTCGCGCTGGTCTGTGCTAGATGCCCATGGAAAAGCATGACACTGAACATTAAAGAGCGGCCCATCTAGTACATGCAACCACTTGACATCTGATTTGGACCGGGGTCATTTAAAATGCTTTGATGTTGCCTAATTTCCACCCCATGAATAAATACAAATTTTAAAAGAAGTGTTATAGATTGTGGGGTTGAGTTGTCTAAGAGCATTATCTGAGACAGGCACACAAAAGGACGCTAGGGTAGGAAAGGAACTAGAAGAAAGCTATGTCCGATCATGATGAACACCTGACAAGGTCAGACCCACAGGGAACGCTTGGGCGAAGACTGTTTTGTCAGAAGAGTGCTGGGCCGAGGGGAAACGGCTAGGCCCTTGTGCCACAAGCTTGCTGACTACTGACTGGGGACTGCTCTGAAAAGAGTATGACTTCAACTACCACCACTGTGCTCAGTCAATGGCTGAGGGATTCTCAAAACATGAGACATCTGACAGCTAGTTTGTCAGGGACATTCCTCACAGCTGGACAGCATGTGGTTTCTCAAAAGGGAATGTGAACTGTGCAACCACATCTGCTTCACATACCTTTGAAAAAAGAACTCTAAAATTGTTGGATTTTTGTGCGTATGTTTACCTACACGAATGGTGATCGCAGGACTTATTGTCCAAAGCAAGGCCTTTTAGGGGTAAAAGGCATAGCTATTAATAACTACGCCAGGACACGAACACTTGTTCTCATTCGTTCTCTCTCTCTCTCTCTCTCTCTCTCTCTCATATCATTCTATTTATATACCCATCTTCCTTCATTATTCATACAAAGTTCTATCTCCACTTCTACAAGACACATGCATGCATCCATCACAATTAATTTCCTCCACATCCACTGTTTATGGGAAAGTCAGACTTGGATGTGCTACAGAGATGATGCTAAAGGAGCGCCTGTGAAAAAGCAGAGGGGTTCTTGTGCCCCTCCGCTCCCTGTTCCTACCTCTGTAATGGGACTAGGACTTGATTACATGTCCCCCATGAGTTGATTTTCAACCCGGGATCTGTACACTGTGTTTCTGCAAAGCAGATTCCTAAGGACCCATTTACTTCATTTGTTGTCTGCATTTTCATGTGTGTGTGTGTGCATGTAAGCGATATCTTATTTATCTAGAATCTATGGTACAGAGTCATTTGCTAAAGTGACACTTTCAGAAGAAGAGTTTGTATGTGTGATTTAGGCCCCAGTAGATGAGTTTTTTCTAGAATCACTAGCAAAGTTACAAACTTCAACCTGACTCACTTTTGCTCAGTCTGCCTTTGTTAGCCTATGTAAGGCCAGACTGTTTTTGCAATTATTCCCATCCCTGGAAAGAGAAGAGAAAAGGAAGGTCACATGCCTTTCCATGTTTATTTTCTTGGCCAGGGGACCTCTTTCTCATGGCCGAAGGACACGGGATGCTTTTTTTCTGTCAATCTTTTCAAGCAAGGAAGGGAATGAGAGAAGAAAATAAGTAGTCTCTGATTTTTCTATTGTCCTGAATCTCCAAATTAACATGGGTATCCAATCTTTTGGCTTCCCTGGGCCACATTGGAAGAACTGTTTTGAGCCACACATAAAATATACTAACGATAGCTGATGAGCTAAAAAAAAATAAATAAAAAAATAAAAAAAAATTTAAAAAATCTCAAAATGCTTTAAGAAAGTTTATAAATTTGTGTTGGGCCACAATGAAAGCCTTCCTGGGCCGCATGTGGCCCGCGGGCCATGGGATAGACAAGCTTATTCTAAAACACCCTTGTGAAAAGAGGAGAGCCTTGTCATCTGTGCTTTCTAGCCATGAATCTTTATCTCTTCACCTGTCCAGTATACTATGAATGGCACTGAGCTCTATTTGAAAGTTCAAGGTCCAGCTCTCCCACCTCACCTATTATATAATATTAGTTACCTGCTTAACCTCCCTGAACTTCAATTTTAATTATCTGAAATCTCTTTAAAGCCTAAGTTTTACTTCCATAAATGACATATCTGTGTTTTGTTAGTTTCACAGACACTAGCATGGTCAGGTACAACCAAAAGGCAACTCTTCTACAGTGGTTTAAAACTTAGGGGTTTATTTGTCTCATACAAAGCTAAGCAGCCTGGTCTAAGACAATACTTGAACACATTACCTCTGACTCTGAAACCTTCTGGGTTCTTGTACCACAGTACTTGGTGTTGCCTTCTGTAGTCATGGTATCAAAATGTTTGTTTGCTTATTTTTCCGGATAAATAGTATGTGGTTTATTCATGCAATGGAATATGATACAGTCATGAGAATGAACCATGTACAAACACAGTACGTGCAACAAAAAAGTCATAAACATAATGTTGAGCAAAAGAAGCCAGACACAAAAGAATACATACTGTTTGATTCTATTTATATAATGTCCCAAACCAGACAAAACTAATCTATGCTCTTAGAAGTCAGAACAGTGGTTACCACTGAGGTGGTAGTAACTGGGAGTGTGAGGGGGGCTTAGGGGTGCTGGCAATATTGCTTGTTGATCTGGGTACTGATGGTATGTATATGTTATTTGTAAAACCTCACTGACTCGCTTGTTATGTGAGATACACTTCGGGCACTGATTCTCTTTTCCTGTTAAAGGAAAATGTCACAGGGGGAAATGATGAAGGCACATCAAAATTTTCTGGGAAGCCTAACCTAGCAACTTCTATTTACATATTATTAGCCACACCGAGCTATGTGGCCACCTCTGGCCTCAAAGAAATCTGAGGAAAAGGATGTTTTAACTGAACACACGGCCACATTGCACAAAACAATGGTTCTATTAAACAAGAAGGAAGAATGGATATTCAGTAGTCTACTACAGACTGTGTAAAACACACAGCACCATGCCTGCACAGAACATGTTATTTACCCAGAGCTGCCTCGTTGTGTAAAGTATAACCCTACCACCCATCCCTGAATTTATATATATATATATATATATATATATACACACACACACACACACACACACACACACACACACATATATGCACATATATATGTGTGTGTGTGTGTGTGTGTGTGTATATATATATATATATATATGAACATCCCTCCATGCTCTCTCTTTCCTCCCAGACAATACATTCATAGACTTTTTGAAGTTGGAAAGCGTCATCAATTTCACAACCAACCTGAGATCCAGCTGTGACGTGCAGTTACGGGAATCCCAGCTGGTCCCTGCTCAAACTACTAGACCCAGCTCGACACCACCCTGCTGCCACGGTCACGTGCTGGCGCCGCAAACTCAAATTTTCCTTCCTTCTTCTGAATGTTGTCTCTAAAATCTATTTTGTCTATGGAAGACTGAAAATACTTAAATCTTCTTTCACTTGTTACAGTTGGAGTCATTTATATGTAAAGGTAGAAAGTAAGAAAGTGTTAACAATATACATTTAACTTTTGTCACAATTTTTATATTTCTGAAATACTTAAGTTATTAATTAGAACCAAAAAAAAAAAAAAAAGAAGAAAGAAAGAAAGAAAGAACGGGAAGTAAATAGACATGTTCAATACAAGCAGGACATAACAGTGAATTTTGCAGAAATTTAGAAGAAAATTTACAAACCTCAGGAGAGAAAAGTAACTTTTATTTCCCTAAATATCTTTTGGAATCACGTCTGAATTCTCATACACACAGAAACACACAGAACAACTGACACCTGAGGATGACATGTCTTAGTCTCCTGTAATATCAGAGTAAATCCCAGTGAGATACTGTTTCTCAGCTTTATGAAATGCTGAGTGGTAAATGCATAAAAATACTTCATAACTGTATAACTCATTTTCAGTTTGCTAATCTCTCTCCTCATGCTGTCCATCTTTTCATCTTTATAATCCGTATTAAAGCTGTGTTCTTCTTTACAACTTTGGCAACTGAGGGTGAGAGGAATGAGAAATGTGCCCAAAGTAATATACTTCAAAGTGCAAGACACAGAGGGCACTTCCGACTTATAATCTGGTTCTCTTCCTTTCACCTCTCTCATCCGTGACCCATTGGTAAAAAAAATACTTGTTTGGGGTTAAAGTTTTAGGAGGATTCAGATACTACTTGAAAAAATGTGTTTCTGTGGGTCTTTTTTTTTTTTTTAATTAGGAATCTGAGGGTAGTGGGAAGAAAAAAGCATTTTCAGGTGCAGTGGTCTGACTAAAGGCTCACGGTAATGAATTTGCAACTAGACTCAGGTTTCTAATCTGTACTCTGTAGCTGACAATATAGGTAAAATTCATCATGTCACTTACCTTCAATTAACTGCTTCAATTGTCTCAAAGAGCAAGCCAAGGAGACATGGTCACATGCTTGTGATTGATACGTCAAAGTCAGAGCTGACCCTACCCTTTAACTTCCCTAAGGGAAAGACCTTTGCGTCATATTAGCCTCATTCTGGTACTTCAGGCTGCATACCAGTGACTGCTGGGATAAACCAAGGTCATTCATTCTATAATCTACCTCATTAATTCATTTACTAAGTATTCCCCAAGCCATGAATATGGGCCCTCAACTGTTCTAGGGGCTAGGAATACATGAAAAAAAAATTAGACAAAACTCTAGGCCTGATAATGCTTTTATCCCAACAGAACAGACAAGTGGAACACATAAAAGCTGTTGCATGCTGCCACGACAATAGCAGCAGCATGTCACAATGCAAGAAAAGAGAAGAGTCTCCTTTGTCTAATCACCCAGAAGGCACTGAAAATACTATCCAAAGAATGGTTCAAGAGGCACCACGAAGCTATAATGGAAGAGGAAAAAGTTAAAGTACTATAATGAGCTATAAGAAATTGAACCTAAGAAGAGAGGTCTCAACAAGTTGTGTGAACAGTTAAAGTAGAAACAAAATAGGAAAAATCCTGGAGAATATTATCATCAGACACAGGTATGTTACATTTTTAGATGATCCCAAGGGTGTTGCATTTCTCCAGGCATAATAAAGTCCAGGATGAGGCCATGCACCTAGATCATGGGTGCAGGTCCTCAAAGAAGTAAGGTCAAGCTACTGGATAAGTTTACACAAGTAAAATGAGTATTGAAGTTGTGACAGATCCTGGCGGGAATGGTGATGGAAAATAAGACTGAACCCAAACCAAACTTCCCAAAGTCATAAAGTAGGAGGCTTCCAAAGGACCAGAATATGTCAGATAATCAATGATATAGCTAGGTGGCATACATTACAGAGAAGGATGAATCATTGCATGGCTACAGAAAAATTATGGTCTGGAAGTAGCTAAAAAAAAAAAAATACAAGATCATTCCCAGATCCCAATGTATGTATGATGTGAGAACATGCAGGTTTCTTGCAAAATACTGAAAAGGAAGCAGTTCTGGGGATAGATCCAGCTATGTTAAGACAAGGAGTTTGAAGAGAATGGGGGAATCTGTTTAAAACTGAATGTTGCTCCTACGGCCTCAAAGGACGGAGGCCCATTGTGACAAGAAGAGTCAGAGGGAAAAAAGCTCAAAAGAGTACCAGTCTGAGCATTTGCCTTACTGGTTTGTACCGTCCACTGATGATAAACAGTGAATAGGATGACAGGACATGGTTTCTGGGGGTCCAGGACTAAGCAAAGTGAGGTTTTGAGATTCAGATAAATACCTGCATATTTGTGGGGGGAAGTTATAGGAGAGTGAGCACTACTTTAGGGAATCCAGAATATTTTATAATGGGTAATAAGCATGCCTAACTTGTGCTCTGGAGACAAACATTACCTTTGGTATACTGGATAGTAAGCTCGTCTGCCCCCTACTTAAAAGGGAGATACTATCTCCATCTCCAAATGCTGTTCATTAAACATCCTTGAAAGAATAGTCTAGACCAATAGTCTAGTCACTCAGTGACTCTACTGACAAGATGTATAGAAGCCCGAGAGACCCTTGGAGAACTGTCTCGCAATACTGGATTGTGACCTTTTCTCTAGGCTCAGGGATGCCAGAGGATTTCACCTTAGCTTTAAACCCCCCTTGCAACATTAACTCAGGAGACGTATCAATATACTATATCCAAGATAAGCTAGAATTGAGCTGCAGTAACTAAGTATGAAATGAAGTACGAGTGCCTCCTTGTTGGCACTGTAATGAGTAAAAGTAGTCACGAGATGCAGCTGTCCTGGAGACTGCGTACTGGAGACCCAAAGGTGCAACCACTTGATAAGATGTACCAGCTGAAGAAACCCAAGAACTGATGGTTCTCCTGGGCTAAGACGGTCTGAGCATACCCACATTTGTCTTGTGACCGTACACCTCATTAAGTAAGTCTGCAGTGGCTGGTAAATTCTGATGCCATGAGTAAGAGGCCATCCTGGCTTTAGCTATTGTCTGATACTATTCCCTTTTGCTGTACACTTTCTTAAAGTCATGTGCAGCTCAGTGCATCTATGAGCATAAGTGTCCATCGAACCCAACCCCACTGCTGCTGCTGCTGCTGCTGAGCAAAGTGGGCAGAACCCTGACTACTGTGCCTGGAAACTGACATTGGTTTTAAAACTAATATTCAGTTTAAAATGTCATCGATTTCTGACTATGTATTTCTTTCTTTCTTTCAAATTTAATGTACATATTCTTAAGTACCTCAGATTATTGATTTTAGATTTTCTTAGATTTTTAAGCAGCATAAAAATCTCCCTCTAAGCATTGCTTTAGCCATATTACACAAATTTCATTCCACTGTATTTCATTTGCATCAAATTCAGAATATTGTTGTTTCTGTTTTGACCCATGAGCTTGGTAGAAAGGCAATATTTAATTTCAAATACCTGGAGATGTCCCAAGAATCTTTCTGTTATTCATTTCTATTTTACCTTCATTGTAAGCATAAAACATTTTTATAATTCTAATGTTTTTAATTGATGAGAATTGTATTATGGCCCAGAAAATGGTCTATCTTGGTGAATGTTCCCTATACATTTGAAAAGAAGATATATTCTGCTGTTATTATGTGGAATGTCATACACAGGTTGTTTATCAAAGTTGTTTGACAGTGTTCAGGTCTTTTATACTTAGTGATTTTCTATTTGTTTCATCAATTAGTGAGAAAGTAGTGTTGCAGTTTCCGTCTATATTTATGGTTTTGTTTATTTCTTCTTTCACTTTTCATATTTATTTTGAAGTATTCTAAAGCATTTTTGGGATTCTTATATATTTTGGGACTGTTATGTCTTTTTGGTGCATTGATACTTTACATTATACATTGTTCCTTTTTAGCTGTAATGATATTCCTTATTCTGAAGTCTGCTTTGTGCGACATTAATAGACACCTCTAGTTTATTTAATGTCTTCAAAGTATTATATTTTTTCTACCCTTTTACTTTTAACTTACAATGTCTTTAATGTATGAAGGGTTGTCAATCATGTAAAGTTGTCTTATATTCCTGTCTAATCTAAGAGTCTTTGCCTTTTATTTGGGTTCTGGCTATTTACACTCAATGTAATTACTAATACATTTAGTTTAAATTTTTTATCTTGCTAGTTATTTTCTCTTTGTCCTATACTCCCCCTTTTTCTTTCTTTTCCTGATTTCTTTGAGATTTTTTTTTATAATTCCACTATTGGAACCATAATTTTTAGTGCCTGTTCTAGGGCTTAAAGAATTCATTTTTAACTTACCAAAATCTACCTCCAATTAATATTATATCACCTACCTTCCTGCTCACAATGAAAATAAAATTTCATTTTATTTCAGGAGGCTTTGGTCTGAGCTACAGTAACAGCATAGTTTTTTTTTTTATTTTGTGGTATTGAATACATGCATTTTACTTGGACTTGTATCATAAATCATAAAACAAACAGCTGTTATACTTTTTTACTATTTTAAACAATTAACTTTCTAAAGATCAAAAATAAAAGTACATATCTTTATCCTTATAGCTACCATTTTCTGAGTTCTTTCTTTGTGTAGATTCAGATTTCTATCTAGCCTCTCTCCATGAAGGACTTTTTTAAAAATACTTCAGAGCAGGTATGCTGGAAATAAAAACTCTCAAATTTTAATTGTGTGAGAAAGTCTTTATCTTACTTTCATTATTGAAGGATAACCTGAACAAAAGTAGAATTTTCTATCTGTGTTAGATACATATAGCATCAATAAACTTAAGAGCTATAATGCTAGAATGTGTAAAAATTCACTGAAGTGATTAAGAAGTAAACAGGAATTTTAACAACAAACACAAAAAAGTAATGAAATAAAATAAATTGTTGATGGTTGTTACACTAGTTACTGGTCACCCTTTATCACAGATAAGCTATTTATATCTAAAAGAGTCCAGGAAGTCACACACTCCAGTAAATGTAAATTCCACCTTGAACTATGACTTCCCATTGGACCACGTCTTTCATGCACAGTAAATTATCCTTCACTTTGAGCTACGTCCAAAGTCCTGTTAAGCTCAAATTCCCATCATTTGTATTAAAGCAAAATGCACATACTGATCAAAATATAACAGCACAGCTCTGAAGAATTCTGCTCAGCATGCCAGGAGACTCACCATTATAGTTTAACTCCTGCATTTTACAGGTACAGAAACAGAAGGTGAGTTAATGTTATATAGTAGCAGAACCAAGACAAAACATTAGGCTTCATAAGTCTAGTGCCCCTCCCTGACTTACAAAACCAGGGTTCTACAGGAAACTAGTAGATGGTACCTTTTGTTTTTATTCTCTTCACAATTCAGTGATTTACTTCTAAAACTGCTCTGAAGTTTAAACACACACAAAAAAGTTTTATTTTTGGTATTATTCTATCTACAACAGGACTGCAAATTTAGTGGAAACAGGAGTTATATGTTATCACCTCTTTTTTACTTACATCTCCAAAGAGCCTAAACTATTGGTCAGATTAGAACTGATCTATAAACGTGTTAAAACTAAATAAATTTTCATTGAGTGAACACAGACTATTAATGGCCATGTATATCTACATACATCTATGCAAACAGATACATTCTCCTATATGTTTGTTTTACTACCAATGCTTTGTTGGTACCATCCAATAGAATTCCCTCAAATTTCTTATCCTATTTGGTTTGCATGTGGGGTATCTGGCTTTAATCTTAACCCAGGAAAGTAAAACCTGTGCCTTTGCAAGTGTCTGTACAAGGGACACTGCAGTACTGATGCAATTAATCATTTAATAATGTATCACTTTTGGTGACTGAGTACTGGCTCAATCGTCAACTATTTAATAACTCAATCAGACTTAAAAAATAATAGGCTAGTAAATTTAGAGTAGAACTTACTTTCACTGATTCAACATTGCCATAAAGATGGTTGTCTCATTGTACCAAGAGTCATGATGATTATTCCCAGAAAGGATAAGTAAGTAGCACAGTAGGATACTTTCCACCTCCTCTACAGCTGTGTCACAAAGAGAAATCTTGTCCAAGGTGCTTATTGCCAGAGATTATCTCATACCTCTGCCAAATACGAACCATAAAGACCTAACAAAGGAATAAAGTAACAGAAATCACTCTGTTCCTTTTACTAAATGCAACTACCACAAATTACTGGAAATCTCTCCAATTATGGCTCTAAAATTGAGCATTCAATTGGAAACTAACAAAGCCTAATCCACTGCTAATCCTTAGATAATTACAAAAATTCTAAATTGCCTGTCATGTGATTGAAGTAGACACTTATAAGGCAACAGGGTGGTCTTGGTCACTAAAGAGATGGAAATTCAGATGAAGGATCTGGCACAGCAGGTGTTAGCAAATGCTAAGAAAAAGGACACCTCTTCTTCTGTGCTTGTTGACCTTTTTGCTCCAAATGCTCAGTCTCTGGAGCCAAATGCATTTACACTTCTTGGCATCTTTTTTTGGATTTTTCTCATGAGAAGTCTTCCTTCTCTATGCTCTACTACTCTTCATGTATCGTCAAGCAGATTATCAGTCTTGATCCTTAAAAAGACTAACCTATGCTGGGTCAGTTTCCACCACTGTAAAGTTCTACAACCACTGGATAATTCTTTCAAACTTCAATTTAGCAAGTATCCAAAGGAGTACCACATCTCATATGGGAAAATTTTATACAGATAGAGGAATTACAAAACGATAAAGTCATTTAATGTAGTATCTTACATGTGTGATATTCTGAGTTTATCAGTTATTTGTACAATCATTACAAGTCAACTAGTTCATATTTTCAGTTTTAAAGATACAAAAACCAGAGCCAGAAAGCTTTATCCATGGCCGCTTGTATCATACATACATCTCTGCTAATAGATACATTCCCCCATGTGTTTATTTAACTACCAATGCTTTGTTAGTACCAGCCAAAAGAATTTCCTCAAATTTCCTCTATCCCATTGTGTTGTGGGAGTCAGAGCCAGCCAGAAAATAGGAATATTTCTATGCATTTTAAATGATAAGAATTTCATATCATTTACACTGGTGATAAAAGAGATGAGAATACAGTGATGGAAAGAGAACTGATGCTGGGTGGTGAACACATAATACAACACATAGGCAATGCACTGTAGAATTGTACAGCTGGAACTTATGTAATTCTTGTTAACCAATGTCACCCCAGTAAGTCTAACAACAACAACAAAAGCTGAGAAGCCAAAAGGGATGATTAATTAACCAAGAGATTAGCCACAACAAAAGTCTGCTGTCGCCCCAAGGCTGGGGAGACAAAGGAAGAAGTGGTATTTCTAGAACTCAGAAGTCAGATTCATCTGGCAGAATGCAGAGCCACATACAATGTGGCTTTCCTACAGGAGCTGGGAACATGAAGGAAAGAGTGAAAGGGGTGACAAGTCCAATGTCCTTCCTCCAAAGAACTGGGAGGGAGACACTGACTCCCCACCACTCCTGCCAGTTCGCTACCTGTGCTTGGCACTGGCTGACCCTAGTTGGAAGCTATTCAGCAGGGAGTCTGTTAAATGGAATTTGTAAGAAAGGGAGAACTGATCTTGGCCCCATCGGGCAATGACTGACTCACATGGTTAGGTGACATAAATAGCCCTGACCACAAATATTTCTCTTCTGCCTATTATCCTACTCTTGTAATTCCTGTAGCTCCATAACCTTGATGAATGAACTCCATATGTCTGCTTCTCCTCGGTCCCATTTATTATGTGTTATGTGACACTGAATCGACTTCAACTCCTGGCAACCCTGTGAGTGAGTGACATCCACAACATCCTCTCCTCAACAGCCCTGTTCAGCTCTTGTAGACTCATGGATTCTTTTATGGAGACAATCCTTCTCATAGTTGGTCACATCCTCTTTTCCTGCTGTCTTCTGTTTTTCCCAGTATTACCATCTTTTCCAAAGAAGCCTGCCATTTCTTAGTATGTCCAAAGTAGGACAGCTTCAATTTTGTCATTTGATGCTTGAGGTTTAATTTGCTCTAAGACCCATTTGTTAATCTTTTTGATGGTATAGGGTATCTGTAGAGCTCTCTTCTAATACCATATTTCAAAAGAATCTGTGTTTTTCTTATCAGTCTTCTTTACTGTCCAACTTTTGCATTCAAACATAATAATTGGGAATGCAAGAGACCTAACTGTGGGAGGGAGTTATCCTAAAATTTCCCTTCCATTCTATTAATCACACCAATAAGTACTTTTCAAAGGTTCTGTTTTCAGTGTCATCACAACTCTTTCAGGCTTACAAAGCCATCCACCCTAATGGTCCAGTATCACTTTACACTGCCCTTCACTGGCAAATCTTGGACACTCTTGACATTTTTTTATACCAAAAAAGAAAAAGACTCTTTTATCCACACTTTCACCATCCCCATCCAAATCTTCTATGGCTCATAAGGTCCTACTATTTCTATGGACCCACCCATGATTTCCCTCCACCCTTCTCTGACTTCTCTCTCAGAAACTCACACAACACATTAGAATTAGCCACACTATTTAGCAGCTAATCACTTGCTATAATGTAATTGTTTTCTAACTGTCTCATGTACATTATTCTCGGCACCCCAACAAAGCTGTAAGCTCATGATGAAAATGACTATACCTTATACCACCCGCATACGCCCTGTATCTTTTGGATTTGTGCTGATTACGTAGCAGGCACTCAATACTAACATTTTCTCCATTTGGGGATGTTCACAGCATCTCCTTGAAACATGCTATCATATTCATAATCCCGTCAACTGTACTTGAATAACCTTCACCCCCCTCCCCCACCTGTCCACATTCTCTCAGCCTGTACAGTTGAACTCAGTCTCCTTCTTAATTTCCGGGACTCCTGATACGTTATATAGTTGCCAGCAGTTGCCCAATGCTTCTGAATATTCCCTTATGAATAAATCTTCTTTCTTCTCCTAGTTTATACATGCTCTTAAAGGCAGGAATCATACCTTAAGTCATCTCCACGTCCCCACAGAGCCTAGAACTGAGGAGCCCCAGTGAGAATACAAATTAAGTTTTACTCTTTTTCTATGTGTCTCAGAACTTAATGCAGTACCTGGCATATAATACGTAATCAACAAATGTTTGTTAAATGAATTAGTGCTGAAATAAACATAATTAACATCCAAAGCTAGACTGAATTGAAATAATTTAAAAATTTTATTCTTCATCAAAAATGTAAGTGTAAGAATCAACTCAAATTTTCAAGAAACTTGTGGAAATTGAAATAGAATGTGCCGGTAAGTTATTTACACTGCAGTAATCTGATTTTAGTTGGCAATTTCAGATTTTCCTTACCAAAACTCTTACCAGAGGATCCCAAATTAGCAGTCCAGATTACTTTCCATAGATTCATTTTGGGGACTATCAAGGATCCTTCTTGAGAAAGGGTGAAGAACAGAGAAATACTCAAAGTGTAGGGATTAAGTGGCAGGAGGGGAGCCAAGGGGCCCAGACAAGGCACACATTAGCTAACCTCAGGGCTGGCTTTTACTCCTTGAATCAGAAGTACAATGCAGGAGATTGTATATTCTATGTTTTAAGCAGAATCCACCTTAGGCTTAGAAGAGGCACAGTCTTTTGCACTAAAAGATCTACCACTTACTCCTCTCCCAGCTCTAACATATGTGCCCAATCGGTCTTTGTAAGCCGAGCGTTACTACCAAGTGGTAAACCATGAACAGGCAAGAGCGCCGTGAGAATTCAGGGCCGGCCCTCTCTGAGGGCGAGAGAACTGCAGGGGAGGGGGGGGCAAGGGGCAAAGGCGCAGAAGAGACAGAAAGGTCAGAGATGGAAAACGGCTGAGTGCTGCTTACTTCATCACAGTGCCACAGACTCCTCTGTGTGTCCACCTAGCTCAAAATGTCTTCTTTACCACATGTCAACAAGAGGAAATTTTATTATTTCAATTTTCAATATGGAATACATCTGAGGCAAAGACCAGATGTAAAATCACAAAAAGTGCATTTGCTTCTGGCACTACTTTTCCCATATAAAGGACCAGAAATAGCAAATTAGCTTCAGTCCTTGCAAGGAAGTCATGAGTCACATGTAGCACAGAACTGAGGAAACCAGAGACATGCCTGTCACCCTTGCTCTGTCACCACCTGGAGCTCTGTTCCCTGGCACCTGTCTCCAAATGGCCTGCTTTGCCCCAACTATACTTCCCAGGTTCGATTCAGTTTCATGGGACCCAGGGGTTCACTGAGGCACTGTGGACTCGAGCATGCTTCTTCCATTCTTCTCTAAACAGACGTCCACGCCACCTCTACTTCCCCTCACATATGTGTGCATTCACATGTGGCCAACTTCTGCTATACAACTGCTCCCGTTTTTCTCTTCTCAAAAACAAATGATTTTACCTCTTGGGATCTCTTAATTTGGACCTTAAAAATATCACTGAAGTTACTCTTACATAAGTCTACGTTGCTTTTGCTGGGATAAATCATCAGTACTTTGTCTTCACTTTTAATGTTTCCTTCTGAGCATTTTGTTAAAGATTCCAGTCCAAGCAGAAAACACCCCTGATACTAACTAAACATAAATTATGACACTCCTTTTGGACCAAGTCAAAAACAAAACAAAACACAACAAACAAACAAAAACACGAAAAATTCTGTTTAATAGTTCAGTACTCACCACTAAAGTGTATATCCTTTTCTTAAGAAGCCAGAACTTCATTTAACCACTTAAGTAAAGACCTAAAAGTCAGTGGGTTCTTACCCTGGACTGAGAGTGAACTTAAAAGAGAGGATGAAAAAAAGGAATCCAGTCCTTGTAATTAATAAGAACTGAAAGTATGTCAGCGTTCATCTCTTCCTAACTCCTAAATGAATGCTAAAGCCACCTTTTAAAGTATCCTGACAAATTTTCATGCATGTTCAACTCTACTGTTTCCACTGTCAGAAGAGGAGATCATGACCTCAAAAAACACAGCACCCGCTTTAGTATCTCCTTTTAATAGATGTTTTGCCCTGGTATTGAGCATACATCTGCTTCCCTGTAATCTCCATCCATTATTTCAGGCCTCTGGAGTAACACCAGCTAAGTATAAGCTTGCTCCCAAATGGCTACCCTGAGAATACTTGCAGAATTCTCCCTTTAGACCTTTTATGTTCCATTTAGATGTTTCTAGTTCCTTTACCATGGATGGATTCCTGGCCAACAAACACCCTAATCTCTTTCCTCTGGATGAAATGCAATTTGAAAGCATTCCTTCAAAATATCACCCTTGAAACTAAGTTCAGTAAATGCAACAGTTGATTTCTGCCTCCATTTAGGATGGGGAAAGCCGAAAACAGGACAGTGCCACCTACCAAAATAATACAACACACATACAGAGACCTTCTGCAGGTTAACAGCTGTCTTGATTCTATCAGAGAGCTGAACATACAGAGCCACCAACTAACCCACAAAGTAAGGGAAGCCAGGACCCACTAAAGGAGAGAAGAGCTGCAGAACACATGCTTACTTGCAGGACACTGAGAAGAAGCGATCCACATGGTGTGGGCCAGTGTGAGAACACAAACCCCTGGGGGCAGCAGAGCCAACGACCACTTGTCCCCACTCACAGGCTGCTTCTCCGGGTGCCTTAGGATGCTCAGGAGGGAAAGCGGAGGCAGAAGGCTTGCTGATGGGGAAGTTGGGGCCAGGAGCAGTCACTGTGGGCCAAGTGCAGAGTTCCTCCTGGACCCCTCTTCCTACAGAAGAAAAAGCGGAAGCCACTGAAGGAAGGACAGCAAGTTCTGCCACCTGAGGGCACAGGTGAGGGCTCACCGAGTCCGGGGAAGGAAGCAGAGAGAAAATGCTACCCTGCAGGTAGAGCTCTGGCCTGGAGTGTTTCAGTTTCCCTGCCACAGGGGCAAGGACATGAGCCTCTGCGTTAGGGACACAGTCACTGAGCCGTCACTTCCTTTACTTGCATGTCTCACCTCAAAGCTAACATTTACTTCTGATACCATTGCTGGCTCCCAGAAAATTTTTCAAAAACTTCACTCCTGGTTTTCCCCTAGCTATGCGACATGACGAAGCTTTCTGAATGGCTGACAGTCAATGGGGCTTGGACAATTCCCTTACTCCAGGCTTCAAAAATAGATAATAAATAGAAAATGAGCACAAAAATGTGGGGATTAAAAATTCAACATCCTTTAGCAGCCTGGCTGTTCTTTGCTTTATGCAGATCTTCCTCTAAATCTACTTTTGGAATACTGCGATCCCTGAGACAGAACAGGATAATATAATAAAAATGTGGGGGGAAAATCTCCCCATCTTCAGTGAACTTGCCCTTCCCCCGGTTCTTAGCTGACCAGTAAAGACGCAGGAGGCTAAGGAGAGCGCCCATTCACCTCTGCAGCAGATGCCGGGGGGTGGGCTTGCCTCCCCAGGAAGCCCGGTGGCTCTGCTGTGTAGTCCCACAGGCTCCCTGCCTGGCATTCATCCTTCAAATTCTGCCCCACCTGGCCTCTCCCACTCCCCTTGTTGGGACAGGGACTGCCACAGAGAAGTGGGAACCTTTACCCCACATGCATCGCGCTGCATTAAATAAGGGCAATGACATTTCTAGAGCCCCACAGAAAATGGGCGGGGGGGGGGAAGGAAAGAGATAATTATGGTCCCGTTAAATGTGTTCTGCTGCTCCCCATCTATCCCCCAAAGCCTTGTGGGCAATGCAAACTCCCCAAGAACATGTTTTGGTGAGTCACTTAAGAAAATGGAGATGGGTTGAGGGGTTACATCCTCAAGAAATGCTCCTCTCTAACAGCCTAATCGTGCTCAGGCTGTCGGCCAGGGACTTTAGTTTACTTTGTGTTGTTTTCACTTTTGTTTGGGTGCCAGTGTTCCCAGAGTTTGCAGTAGTATCTTTTTGAAGAGAACACGTGAAGATGGTTGGGATCAGAAACTTTAGCTCAGATTAATAACCAAAAGACTTCTTCTAACCTCCTCCATCAGCTATGATGCACCTCCACGTGCAAAGAAAAATCTTTACCATTCTACTGACACCTAATTGAAGTTAACGTAGAAGATGCAGAAGCGAATGAAACACAACCCCTTTCTTCTTGCAGCTTCAGAACTGGCCATGCAGCCCACACGGCTGTGGTTATTAGCACACCCTTCACGGAGCATACCTGCACCCTGTGCGTAAGGCCGGGGCCAGTCTGCATGCTCACCATGCCGGCTCTAACACCCAGCACCGTGCTGGGCAGGAACTGGGCTCCACACACGTTCATTGAACTAATTGAGTGACTGAGTGGGTGGGTCACTCTAGAGAACTCTCCAGTCACATCTTGTGCCACTGTGTGCATGCTCCTCCAATTCCACTTTCAGATAACAATCTACATTGTAAGCAGTTCAGACACACAATGGTTGAAAACTTAAAGCTGACTCACCTCCAAGCACCGGCAGGGATTTTTCAGTTCTAAGAGACGTTGGAGACTTTCCACATCATGGTAGAACACACAGAAATCACCAAAACACAAGCAGGACCACTGTCTCTGAGGAATGAGCCAAGTCCTGTGAAAGTACAGGAGAGAAAACTATTATTTATATAGTATCTGAGAACGTGTGCGTGGGTTTGCCCATTTGCAGAGGTTGGTGGGGGTTAACATTTGACCAGGAAGACTTCCCAGAAATGGTAATATTTGAGCCAGTTCTCAAAACGTGGGTATAACTTGCACAGGCAGATCCAGGTGAGAAGGGGGTTTCAGCAGGAGCCAAAAGCACAGACATGTAGCAAGGCATGGAGTGTCTGGGGGAGGGGTGGGGTGGGCACAGAGCTAAAGAGTGTGCCCAGGCTGAATGGCGGGTTGCCACACAGAAAGTATGGGCTTTCCGCAGTGAGTAAGGGGGGGCACGGAAAGATCGTAAGGAGAAGAGTGACACACTCCAGTGTAGGTTCCTGAAAGGCAACTCTAAGGGCAGTATTAGAGGGTCTGGCAAAGGCAGCTAGACGAGATACAAGGCTGTTGCAAGAGTCTAAAACACATGGGTGGGTGTGTGTGTGTGTGTGTGTGTGTGTGTGTGTGTTCATTCATGTGCAGTAGTGCATACCTGGACTTCTTTATATACCACTGTATTTTTAATTTTATCGTAGACTATTCTATCAGCAGAGGATCAGCGACTATTAAATAGCAACGCTGATTGATATAAACTGCCTTAGTTTTCCCAATGGACTGGTGAGGTTAGTTGGAGTTATTGTGCTATTTGTCATAGACTAAGAAAAAAAGGAAGAAAAAAATAACAGTCAACTGAAAAGGAGCAAAACCATGATAAAGTGAAAGGAAATGAGAGGAAATCTAGTTGAATCAGCTACCAGCTCCATCTTTGAGCTCAAGTGATCGGAGACATTTCTGAGCTCCTGAGATGAGCCTCTCAATCCCCACCCCCACTTTCTCTTCAATCTACCACTCAAGAATATTCATACTGAGTGTCCATTGTGTGTCTGCACCCTAAAGGCAGGGAGTGAAACCTGAGAACAACTGGAGCTGATGAGGATTTCACACAGATGCACTGTTCCGCACACCAGGCCAGCCTTAGCCCCAGGCAGGCTGCCTGGCCTCCTGCTCTGGGACTGTGATGCAGACGTTCCCAGGAGAGGGGACTGCCCTGAGGCATGCGTTCCCAGGCCCTGCCAGGTGCCAGCACTGAGTCCCTTATTTTCATCAGGCCCTGAAAATCTCCCTGTTAAAATGCAAAGGTTACTTGGGAGGGGAAACAAATTTAATCATTAGTACAGATGAGTTAAACACATTAGTGTCACCCTGCAGGTATTGAATGAAGATGGCGTCAGATTGATGGCGTGGCCTGGAGGAACGTTCTAGAGATCAATAAAGATACCTCCTTTTGGTGTACAAATTTTAAATATGTTGAAAAGATCTGGACCCTCACATGATAGCAGTTTGATAGCTAGAACAATAATAATCAATTTACTATTCCTTACTGTGTACCAAGCAATATATGAAGCACTTATATGCATTTTTTCCTTTAAACTGCCTTGTGATGAAGGTATTGTGATTGCCATTTTACAAATTAAGAAAGTGAGTGTCCAGGGAGGGTCAGCCATTTTGCTAAGATTATGCAGATCAGGATGCACCCACATCTCTGTTTCCAGAGGTGCAGGTTTAGAGCTAGTATGTTTTACTGCTTCCATTCATACAGAGAAATAAAACACATCATGTAAAACCTACTCTTCATTCACAAGTGTTTTTAAATGGCTTTGAAGTGCAGCAGTAACGAGATGTATGAATAAGTCTTTGTTTGTTCATCCCATAACCACTATTGCTAAGACTATGGGTTTAAGGCCCTATACCTCTCAAGGATATATGGGAATCTGGGACCCTCAGAATTTTGGGGATCATAACTCCAGGTGATAAGTCATTTACTGGTAGACTGCCTCCCCAGGAAGTTACAGGGTGGCCTGTATGTCTCAAGTGATGAGATGAAGAAAAGCAATGAAGGGAGCACAAAAAGAGGAAAAGAACTCCAAGTCTATTTTTTTCTCCCTCACGACACTCTATGACAATGAGGGGGGATGGCAACACCAAAGATACTTTGCTGACAGTTGGCTGTCCTACCAGGAACTGGACAGTGTCGGTAGAAATCAGGTTGAAAGGCTCAGATGAGGGAAGGCAGTTGGAAGCTTCAGACACTGAATGGAGTGGGAGAGGGCAAGTCTCGCACCAGCTACTAGAAACTGAGTAGGGTGAGACCAAGAGCAGGTAAGGGCCTTATCACTGCATCCGAGACCATCACAGAGCAGCTCGGAGAAGGGCAATTGAGTGTGGGAGCATCCCCACGGATTCTACCTCAGCCTCAGTGCCAGGGCAAGCACCTTCCATTAAAAGGAAGGAAAGGGGAGCTCCCTGGTGGTGTAGTGGCTAGGCTTCGGCACTCTCAACGCCACGGCCTGGGTTCGATTCCCAGCCAGGGAACCACCCAAAAGAAGAACAATAATAAATAATAAAAGGACAGAAAGGAGGAGGAGGGAGGAAAGAACAAAAGGGGTAAAAGTTACTATGCTCTTCATGTCCTTCTTGTTAAAAACCAACTTTTAAAGGTGTTGCTTGAAGCCTGCTGTCTTCATTTCACCGTCATCATCGACCGTGGTCTCTCCAATGACACTGTTCTTTCCAAGGCACCTGTGACCTCCTGGCTGCTAAATACCCTAAGACCACCCTGAAGTTCTTGGTTTACCTAATCTACAGCTCGGGAGCAACTTGGTTACATCTCTAAAGGCATTGTGTTGGCTTACCTCCTAATAGTTTGGTAGCTCTTTTTTCAATCTTTGCAGGTTTTCCTTCCTTTCTTCATTGATTAAATGTCCATGATTCTCACAGTACACATCGTCCTGATGAGGCCTCACCTCCCGGATGAAATCACGGTGCTGATGAGTGACAATTTTCCTTACTCATTTAGACCTTTGCTACGAGCTCCAGATTTCTATGTCCATCTTCATGTGTCTATTCATAGAGGTTTATATCCCAGATTAACTCTATCAGTCAGGATTAAGCTCAGCTGAAGTGACTATATTCAACAGTATCAGAGATCTAAATGAGATCAGTGTTTATTTTCTCTCACATTGGTGGCCAAGGATAGTAAGGCAGCTCTACAAGGGCTGTCCAGAAAAAACCCAGCCATAGATGCCTCTATTTCCAAATTACATGGCTGGATACTTTCTGGACAGCCCTCGTATAATCATCAGAATCTCAAGATACTTTATCTCATTTCTCCACAGTATTAGGATTCTACAGAGAAACAGAAACAATACAATATAGATTTACATATTATATGTGTATGTGTGTGTGTGTGTGTGTGTGTGTGTGTGTGTAAAGGTACATATACTCCCTTTTGTTTACTTGTTCTCTTGCTCACCCTCTGGCACATGCTCACTCGCTCTCTTTCCCTCCCTCTCCCCCCTCCTCTCTCTCTCTGTATACACATACTCACTCACACACACACATACATATATATAAAGATAGAGGAGGAGATATAGATAGAGATATGTCTAGAAAGAGAGGAAAAAAAGAGAGCACATGTATATTCTGTACCCTATTGGATCTGAGTCTTCAAAAGGCCATTCCACAATTCTAGCCAACTAGCTGCTTCAGGATGGTAGGGGTCATGGTCAGACCAGTGAGTTCCATGAGCAAGGCCACTGTTACACTTCTGTGAAGTGAGTAGCTGTCCAGAAGCAGTGCTGTGTGGAATACTGTGACGATGTATGTGTCATTCTATAATCCATGGATGTTATTTTTAGAAGAACCATTGCGTGTAGGGAGGGCAGATCTGTGTCCATAGTATTTTCCTATTCCAATAAGAACAAAACATTGCCCCTCCCACAATGGATGTAGTCCACCGTAAACAACCTGTTTCCAGGTAGCTGGATGATTACCCCGGGGAACGTGCCATACTGGGCACGCTGTGTTTATCTCGAATGCTGACAGATGGGGTGCTCAGCAGTGGCTGTAGCCAGGTCAACCTTGGCGAGTAGAAGAAGTCCATGTAGTTAAGCCCATCTCTGCCACCATGGCCACTGTTTTCACGAGCCCAAATGCCACTTCCCTAGGTATTATCATGACTATGTGTCACTTTCAAAATCTCCTATCTCTCCAATGTCAGTCCAGCTCCCCATTCATCAATAACCCACTCTAATGGCAAAACCACTTTCTGAGCACAGATTGGATCACAGATGTGACTATCAGTCTGCAATGGTCTCTCAAATCCCACTCTAATCAAGTTCATGGCCGTTCCTGCAGCCTATCGCTTACCAAACCCTCCCCCTCCATTTTGCCCTCTGTGTTATAAGCATCCATAAGAGGTTTCTAGTTCCTCACAAACTCTGGGCAGTTTTCAGCCTTTTGACCTTTCCACTTGCTGCTCATTACTTAAACCATCTCTCTATGCCTATTACCAATGTCCTCACTTCTGGCCATTCTTCAAGACCAGCTCAGGTGTCATCTCTTCCAAGAAGCCTTCTATGAAGCCCACAGATTGTGAAATTTTGTTTTCCTATAGCATTTCTATCATAGGATTTCCCACAACACACTGTAATGAATTATCTTCCCTTGTCCTTCAGGATTGCAGAGAAGGAAGAGAATTATGTGTATGTATATCTCCAATGCCCAGTATAGTGTCAGGCATATCATCCTTCTGCAAAAAGGGAGTTCATGAAACTGGATTCCAGATCTCTTGTCTATCACCCAGATTGTTTCTCTGTTCAACCTCTGGGTACTCCATAATCCTGTTTCTAGTCTGTTACCCTGATTCATGCCAGCTTGTCCTATACTGCTGCTCACACACCCACTAGACTGAAATAACCTACCAGGCAGTGACCTCTAGTCTGACTCCTATCCTTTACATGCCTGTCCACTGCATGTCAGACACATTCATTCATAGCACATCTTCAGTATGGAACTACTAAAACTACTACATGAAACCCTATAATCAATCCCTGTTCCAGAAGGCTTTTTTGAATTCACTAGTCTAATTACAGCCAAGGCCAGCATTAACGAACTCAAAAGCGTGTACTGTGGCCCTCCTGTGTGCTAACCACAGTGTTATATGCTGGAAATGCGGTGATGAGCAAAGGCAGTTCCTCCTCTGATAGAGTTTCCAGCTGAGTCAGCAGAATAGCAGTAAACAAGTAACTACATTAATAAACATTTAAAAATATTGAGAAGTACATTCAATGAAATAAAAATAATTCTTCGATTGTTAATACCAAAGCACTGCACTTAGCTGGGAGTGGAGGTAAGGAAGTTGTGGGGACACAGGGATCCAGGAAGCATCTGAAGGATGAACAGACATTGACTAGGTAGGAGAACAGGTGATAATGACAGGAGCAAGGAGGGAGGGAGGGAGGGAGAACCCTGACACAGAGAAAATAGTAGGTGCAAACGCCCTATGGTAGAAGGGTCTTTCCCAGTACTTTCAAGAGAGTGAGAGGAAGCTCATACAACTGGAGCACAGGTGCTGTGAGAATGTACAGGAGGCAGGTACGCATCCTGGTGAAGCCAGGTCAAGTCTATGGGTCTCCAGAACAATGGTAACAAAGGTGCTATCACACTTGGGGGTTGAAGGGGAAATCATGTGCTTGTCAGGTAAAGGATGAGTCCAGTAATTAACTGCCAGAGAACATACAGCAGACTCTCAGTTAACCAGCACTCATGGGGCCTGGTAGATGCTGGATAAATGTAAGCAGTCCCTCCATTAACAGAACTCAAGCAACCGGCACTTTTAAGCAACCGTCACAATTTTTGGCAGGTTGTTTGAGAGCAGGTTGTGTGAGTTCCAGTTAATGCAGAGTCTACTGTACATGGCATGGTCTGCAACTTCAGGGAGTATACAATTAAGAATCAGATACCTTAACAACAGATACCAAGTAATAGCTGCACCATCTATCAATGACTCAAGGAGCCACAGGAATTCAGATGGGCTGAACCCCTCACTTCCTCTGAAGTTTGTACCTTTGTAGGCACCAGGATGGCTAAAGCTTCTAATAAGAAAATGGACTTTATTTCACTATATGTTCATCTGCCCAGGGAACCTTGCATGGTTATTTTTCTTGAACTAATAAATAAATTAGAAAGTTCTAAATGGGGAGTGGGAGATTTTCAGAATGGAATTATAAAAAAGAGTCTGTCCCACTCTGAAAAGCCCAAACAGAATTTTTTCCAGAAAGATTAGGTTTAATTAGCCTCTAATTTGCTTCTAGTAACATAAGGGATTTACCAGTTTATGGTAATAACATGCAAAAGGTTGTAATGCTCTTGAAACATATGCCAAAATCTGCCACTGAAATAGAGTGTGAAAAGCCACTGGCATTACTGATGCACAAAGGGATGTGAGAAGAGTGTCCTGCTGCCCTAAGTTACTCAGAGGGCACCTGGCAGTGACCTTCAGGGGTCTCTGACGGAACAAAGGCGCATGGCTGTCCACAGTCAGGCCGCACTGTCCTCGGTGGAAATACGCGATAGCCATGCTCTACTGGCAAAAATACAATTCTTAATGCATAAATAATTGGAATGATAATAATTCTTAATGCTTATTATGTGATCTGTTCTACAGAGTTTATGTCTACTAATACAGGAAATTTGTGCAAAGCAGGCATTATTAGCTTCATTTTGTGAGTGAGGAACCTGAGACACAGAGGAGGTAAGCGACTTCCCAAGGCCTCACCATTAGTTAGCAGAGGAGCTAGGATTAGAACCCAGGCAATCAGCATCTGAAGTCCACACTCTATAGATATGCTACAGTAGTCTCGGTTATGTAGACCGATAGCATCAAATCTGCTCACAGACATGTGTTTCTATGCCATTTGCTAAGAGTGGGGGTTGAGGGGGCCAAAATGGTTAAGACAGACACAAAAACATATGAGACGTGGATTAATGCAAGGGAAGGTCAGACATGTGGGAAGAGCATAGGCAACTTCATGTCAAGACAGTGTAACCACATAGTCAATGAAAAGGTTGTGGTTATAGCGGGTAAATGAGATAATGACACAGTGACTTGGGAACCATGACCTGAAGGCAGAGGTCAAAAGATATCCTGTGTATGTATTTCCAGGATGAATTAAATTAAAATCTCTGAACATCAAAGACACCCAGTCTTGATGTCTCTTTTCTAAAGAAACAGATAATACCATCAAAAGACGATGTTTTGTCAAAGCTACGGGGCCAGGTACTTCAAAGCGACAACTTGCAAGTACAACTAATAGAGACAAATCACAAAAGAGCAATGAGGCTGCTGAGGGTAGAGACTACCAGAAGCCTAGGGTACTGGGGATGTTTTTTAATAGATTGTCACGCTGTCTTTGTTCCATGTTCAGACAAGTTGGTATTCTGTAAGGGGCCTCGATGGACACGCAGCTGGAGGAGAAACAGCAGCTGGAACTAATAATGGAACAGCCTTGAACATAAGCACGGTGGCTGTGTTAGCCAGGGTGGGCGACACAAACCCACAGGGGCTCACAGGACTACCACTCCTCATGCCTCCCTCTTGCACCCTGATTAGCTGGAATGGCTATGATCAGCACTCATGGGAGTTCAGAATATGGTGGAGGAGCTCTGAATCACTTCCTGGGCCACGTGCACCTCTGGTCTCAGGGTCTGTGGGAAGGCCTCCCTTGTAGCATCTCATAACACTTCCCCAAAGTGAGAAATACTGTAAGCTAGCTTTTATTAGTTCTCACTATGCACTAGGCACTTTTATATCTAGTATCACCATACCCCAAAGCAGCCATAAAGTTTTCTAAAAACATTTCCATTTTTACACTTAAACACATAAATGGAGAGTTTGATAAAAGAGAAATTTGGCCATGTCACACAGAACTATAATTCCAAACAATTTCCATTTGACTGTGAAATGTGGGCAAATGTGGGCTCTTGTCCCCTCTGTTCTGTTGTTTATTGCATGGCTGCTTTGACTCATTAGCGTGTTGGAGTGGCAGAGTTTGTATTCTACTCTGCTACCAGTGAACCTCTCTCGTCATAGTTCCAGTCCATTAACAATTTCTATCCTCCCCCGCTCTGTATACCACAGTATGTAAAGGTTTATAAACATTTGTAAGCTGACAAACCTCTGGAGAGTGAAACATAAATTTGAGCAGGCTTATTTTAGCTAGATCCTATCCAAAGTGACTTCTTTTTATCCTTCCAAGGAACATCTCCCAGGACGATTCAATAGTTATTAAAAGCCTATCATTTGCTTGCCGTTGTGTTAGCAGCTGCAGATAAACAACTAATGAGACACTGAACTTGGACATCATCAGAGAACTGATACTCAATCACAAATCTTCCTTTCAAACAAGTATTTTCCCCTCCTATAGCCTTACCTCCACAGAGAGAAGGCTGGAATTTTCTTAACCCTTCCTGCTCTCACTGGGGACACTCAAAATCCTCATTCTTTCACCCATGAAACAAAAGGTGCCAAGGCTTGGAGACTGAGCCCTTCCCGACTGAGCTATGTTTGCTGTGGACATTGTCTCTCCTCCTTTTCCCACTTCAGTCACTGCTATCACCTGAGCTCAGTGGGCTCTTACCCCTCACTCTGACCTGGGGTGCAAGGAGGAGGAATTGTGCTGGAAACAGGCATGCTCATGGCATGCAAAACTAGAAAATTTAAATGGGTTCTATAAAAAAAAAAGGCATCAAGAATGAGAAAACAGTTTTAAATGGATTTTAATATTCATTTACATTCTCTAAAAGGAAATAAAATATGGAAGTCTAAATGAATAAGTGGCCCATGCTTTATAATATTTTTATGGGCAAATAAATTTTGAACTCCTAACAACCAACTTTGAGACAAAACACATAAGCCTCCTTCATTAATTGTGAACTGGCAACATGTTACATTTTTAAAATTTAAGTATCCTGTGGCAGTACACAAATGTCCGATAGTGGGATAAATTGCTAATTAGAGAATCTAACAGAAGATGGAAGATAAAATTCAGTGAGAAGCAGCAGACGCAGATGACCTAGTGGATCCAGACGGTTCCTATCAGGATGAAATAAAGCCTCACCCAGGGAGCCGTGCTTTGGGTCCTGCCTTCCACTCTGCAAGATGATGCCTGAGGCTCTTTCAGCACACACACAGAAACCACCAAAAAAGGATAAAATGAACAGTCTTGTGGCTGTTTCTAGGACATCTTCACTTATTTACAAAGTAGAAAATTATGGAGCAGATTCATTAGGATCAGCTCATTATGCAGGTATCTAAGAGACATACTTTTCCCTCCATCTTGATTTTTACCCAAATGCCTGCAAAAAAGTATTATGAAGATTTGGTTAGAATGCTTTTTGTCAGAACGGTGCTGAGATTTCTTTTCAAATAGCAGAAAGGCTTGAGCCAGGAACCTCTATATTTTCTTGTTTTTCCCCCCAATAAAAAGGGAGAAAATTAATCTATTTTGGACTAGAAATCATGACAACATCTAGTACGTGATAACTGGGGCCAATTCTGTGTAAGAGACATCAACAGCCTACTTAAATCCCCAGTATCTCTCCAGAACAAAGGTTACAACTCCTTTCAAATGAATTTGTTCCATTCCCCTTGCTAAAGAATTACACAGCACAATCAGCAAGAACACAGCGTCCACCAAACTGGGTGGAGTAGGGAGACAGGCGTGACAGGGTGGGGATAGACAGCATGGGAGGAAATGGTAAGATAACGCAAAGTGTCCAGGAGTTGTCAGGCACTGTAGTGCTCACAACAATCCTGTGAAACAAGCATTTTCAAACCCATTTTGCAGAAGTTGGGAGAGAGTTCTGAAACTTGCCACAGGTCATAAAAGACAGACATGCAGCTGAGACTTGAACTTAGATCTTTTGACCTTGAAACCCTAATCTTCCTACCATATCACAGAAAAAAATTTAAAGATGGCTAGAGACTGTTGAGTTCCCTCCTGGGACTTCATGGTAAAGTTGCTCATGGCTCTGACGATAGGAACTGGAGATGTTTCTTCCAGGTTGGCCAACTTTTCCTGTAAAGGGACAAATGGTAAATACTTTTGGTTTTACAGGACATAAAAGTCCCTGTGCCAACTATTCAACTCTGCCACTGTAGCATGAGGGTAGCCATAGACAATAGGGAGAAAAACAAATGGACATGGCTGTGTGTTAATAAACTTTACTTACAAAAACAGGCATCTGGCCAACTGAGTGGTTGTAGTCTGCCAACCGCTGCACTAACTTACATGAAGGAAATCAGAGATATTTCTTCTCCATCAAGGCTTCCATATCCAGACAGTGAAACCAAGGCACTAATTTTCTGAGAAGCAGTCCTGGCAAAAAGAGAGTCTCAGGCCAGACTATATTCAATCAGACTAGCCTTCCCTTTCTGACTCAGCCTGAAATATCGCCAATTTTATTCTGACATGCCTTGCAGGAGCTTAAGAGCAAGAGAAGAAGAAGGTCACACTATAACCATGATCTGTCCCTCTGTGTGGACTTCAGGCAATATAAGGGAACCTACTAGTAAGAAAATCTTGTTCTTCCAAGATTAGCAGTGGAAAATGAATCTCATGTGTGTATGTATCCGTATATTTGGAATTTGTCTTTTTTTTTTTTTTACTCTCTAGCTTTAACAACTTGAAATCATCTAGTTTATCTGGATTTCATTTCTGCTTTATGAACATACAATCTTAGGCTGTATACTTAGGATTTTGTCCACTATGTGCCAGCTGAAGTCTCTTAGGAAGGAACGTCAACACCACCACAAAAATATCTGTCTCATCTCTGTGCCAAATATGGTCTTACCCTCTGTATTTCTATGCTCAAAACTCCTGTGTTTGCTGATATCCACCAGTCCTCTGCACCTGTCCAGGTAGATCCACATTATTTCCAGACCAGTGTTGGTAACAGGACCCTTCAATAAATCCCTTCTGCTAGGAGTCTAGGTGCTACCCAAACAAATACCGTTTTGTAACTAAAGGTTTTATCTTTGAGCACGTGATTATCCCCATAAGTAGTAGAAACCAGTAGTACTTAAAAAAACAAACAAAAAAAAGGTCATCTGATGCAACTTGGTAATATTATAGCAGTGGAAGTTTAAACTCAAATGTTCTATTTGAAACAGGAACATGTGCCTGGGTTTTTCAAGTATCTCAAAAGCATATTTCAGGAGGGTGGAGAGAAGTCCTGACATGACGGTTCACTCGTGACATGACAGGCCATCTTGCCCTGAGCTTGCCCATTCCCGGTAAGAGGCAGGTCTACACCCCGCTAATCATGAGAGGGAGGACCTGAGAGCCGTTCTTTGGAAGCAGGAAAAGCCAACAGTGGCTCACGTGGTCACTGCCGATTTGCTCTCACTCGTTAAGATCCATTTACAGATGGGCTATTTCTCCTTTGGTGGTCAAGAAAAGACCCAGCTTCCTCAAAGACTTACAGCTTCTTTGGATATATTTTCTTGTCTGTTTCTGCCGTCAGAGCAAATGCAAAACCCTCCCAGGAGTGGGGAGAAAAGAGAACTCCTCTTTCACAGAGGGGCTTCTTCCCCCGTCCTGGACTTCCGGAGGGCAGGTGGCGGCAATAAATGTTATTGCTATGTCCATATGTTTGGTGAGGCTGCTAAACTGTGTCAGGTCCCACCGAACGGGGAAAAAACAAAGCCTGCTTGTAACGTCCTCCTTGGAAAACTGAAGTGGTTTTCAAGTAATGTAAGCCGTTAGCTCTGTCTGGACTAAACGGACCTCCTCTACCAAGTAATGGCTTATGAGCTGATGGGGTCAATAAAGAGTCATAAAAGAAAATTTCTGTTGGCAAAACATTTTTAAATATGGTGAGGGGAGGGATTTAACTACAAGGTGGGTGTTTTAGGGTTTGCAGACTAGTTTAGATGTCTTAATTTCCCTCGTTTATTGATTATAATTTTGTGTCTCATCCTATACCCTTTTCATTTTCTCTGTATTTGGTAGGTATGTGTTTCATCTTTGATGAGGAACTTTGTATATTCTTTGTATACCATATCAGGGCGTGCATTTCAGGTAATTTCCTAGGGAGTTGATGGGCTGAAGCTCCATATCACTAAAGCCCATGAGAGAAGGTCTTCCCCTCCTGCCCCCTGCAACAACAGTCCCATGAGTTATGAGATAGGTATAGGGCTGAATCAGGAAAAATCATGAATCTAATTATAATGTGGAGAGAGATTCGGACTGTAACTTTTTGATGGCTTCTTCCTATGAGCGGTCTCTCAGATGTTGCACTGGCTACTCCTGGGATGCTGATGTCATGGGATCCAGAATTGCCTGTTAACCTGTAAGCCACGTGGATATCTACTTCATTATGCTGGACCCCAGGGAAGCCAGGCTTTATAAAAGTGTAATTCTAACACCTACAAGTCATTTCACTATATTGCTAAGTTAGAAAAGAAATGAAAAGAAAAGGAGCAGTATAGTTATTTTTCCTACTTCTGGTTTCAGGAAAAGGAATACGTTTTCACTTTCATTCTTATGCAGTGGATATTTACAAAACATCAAGATATTTGCTCAGATGATGATGTCCATCTGCTCCAGCGCTTTATTTCCCACCTGAAGCCCTGATCTCCTGACAGTGACGTCACACACATTGCTGTTTGAAGTCAATTATAATTAAGGCTCCAGGTGAAAAATTAACAGCAGGAACAGATGGGCCCATAAGAGGCAAAGAGTCTGTTCACATGCAAATTTCATCAGTACTCAAAGACTGAAGAAAACTGTAGAACACAGGCAGGCTCGGCCCAAAACTGAGACTTCTGCATAAAGTGGAACATTTGCTGGTGTAACGTGCCCTTCCTTAGGCCATCACAGAACATTTTCCTTCTTATTCTTAAGGGAGGGCATGCCAGGGAAAAGCACAGCAAGGAGGCCATTACAATGCTTTTGGCTTTCAGCACAGGGAGCAGAGTGGATGCAGCAGTGACTAGGCATTAAGAGGTGGGTGTTTATTGGTTTGCCTCAGAGGGAAGAACTACAGCCCAGTCGCTGTCAATCTTGATTAGCTCCTTTAAAGAACTTTTGTGTGTGACATAAAATAAAAATGATACAGTAGTGTGAAGTGGAAGGCAGTAATTGCAGATTCTTCTCAATGGGTGTTTTATGTTACTGGGACCCAGTATTATTGAAATCACTGTGTTACTAAGTAAGCATAAACACTCTATGGTCTTTTGTTTATGTACAAAGAAGCCCTGCTTATCAGTTACGAATTTGCAAGCATGGAAAGTAATGGAGGATATACATGCAAATAAGTCCACCCTGAGGTCTTTCTGCATTGGCACAGCCTATCTGAACTCACCATGCTCATCCCACTCAGACTTCCGCATATGCTGTCATTACTTTTGCTCCCTCATGAGGTTTAACAGACTCTACTAGCATATGATGACTGCTATCCATACTTTTCCTTCTATTACATTTAACATATTCTAATCCCTTGTTGTCTTCTAAAATAGTAAACTCCCCTCTTTATTTCTGTTGTCTCCCTCTTCAAATCTACTGCCACAAAGAAACCACAGAACTGTTTTCCTAAAAAAGTTTGGCTCAGACCTTTTCTCTACTCAGATCACAACCACGGCACTAATAAATTTCAACTGACAGAACAGTTATCTTTGCAAAAGTTTAAAAGTATCTACTGAAGCCCAATATGTGCTTAAGTTTTGACTCAGCAATTCCATCCCTAGAAGGGTATATGCCCAACAAAGATGTATACATTTCATTTCTCAAACACATGTAATAGACTGTTCATAACACCACCATTTATAAGAGGCCCAAATTAGGATATGCAAATGCTTACAATCAGTAGAAAGGCTAAATTAATCACGGTGTATTCACACAGAAATGAGAACTATGACTATACACAGCAATAATGATAATCACAACAAGCATAATGTTGAGCAAAAGCAGATACACCCACAACATACATACTGTATCATTTCATTCACATAAAGAACAAAAACAAGGGAAGCTAACCTGTGCTGCTCAAACTCAGCAGAGAGGTCATTCCTGTGCTGTGGAAAGTCACACACGGGGTACTGACAGGAAGGAGATGAGGGAAAGCTGATGGAGCACTGGGCATACTCTGTACCCTGATGTAGACATTAATTAGATGGGTCTGTGCAATTTGTGAGAATTCATTCAGCTATCCATTTTAAAAAATGTGTGCTTTCCTATATATATACTTCAAAAATAATTTAAGTTAAAAAACTGAAAGGAAAAAACACAACAGCAATCATAGCTTTTTCTTAATCTTGCACTGGGTTTCTCAATATAAGGAGCAGTATCTCATTCATTTTAATATCGCTGGAATTTACATGATGGTAGCTATTAAATAAATTCTTCAATGAAAAATAAATTGATGGGGGAATTCCAGAAGGATGACAGTGTGGTAGCCACACAGTCTCTAGTCTTCCTGAATGCCCACATAAAAAT